>SNQN01000745.1:26953-49725 GCA_008642245.1 Bassia scoparia
TTTAGAAAGATCATGGTTAAGCAAATTACAAATCGACTTTCATAATGTAATGAAAGAGGACATTACTAATCGAAGTCAAATAAACAGTAATGAAATTGAATAAAGTAGTACAAACATCCAATGAAAACTACTACCGAGTACATAATAATCGAACTACGCACCGAAATATGTAATTGTATGGTTGARGAATAATCAAAATGTAATTAATTGTATTTGTGATTGAATATTAATTGTATTTGCGTTTAAGATTAATTAGTTAGTAAAATATATAAATCATTAAGTTGATCCGAACTGAATTGAACTGAAAATAAGCTGAAATAAACAGACGCTAACACTAGATAAAATAATTACGATAATAACTAACATGAAAACTGATTTACCTCCCTTTATCAACTATAACTATTATRACAATAACAATTGGCAAAGCAATTGACAAGTTTTGTTAAAACAAAATCGAAATTGTGACTTGTGTATCAAAATCACGCAGGTCCAACGAAAACCYATGTGATTTTAATACACAGGTCCAATRRTAAATTACGCGATATGCACACACAGTTCCAATGGAAGGTTGTTTGTCTAAATCACACAAGTTACCATTGGACTCGCATTGTCAAATCATGCAAACCGCAACCCACAACAATTAAAGCCACCGTCGCACAACGCCGTCGCCGCAGGACACCAACGAGCTCATCATCCCCGTCGCCGCACACCCAAACTACCCCAAATTCGTAGATAAATACAATTTAATATCAAAACCAAATATCAAAATTAAAATGAAAACCATATGCAAAATTACMAACAAATTATAAAAATAACAATAACAATAACACACTAGCACTAACAATTCAATATCGTGATCACTATCACTAAGTTAATAGAAATTCATATATNTGACAATCAAAATTTTTTTCACATGCATCGCGTTGATGATGATCTGTACTTGAAGGACATATTGTGGGTAGATGCGCGTAGTAGGGCCGCTTATAAGGAGTTTTGCGATGTAGTTTGCTTTGATGCCACGTATTTGACTAATGAGTATGAGATGCCTTTTGCTAACTTTGTTGGTGTAAACCATCATGGTCAAAGTATTCTTCTCCGATGTGCCTTGATTGCTAATGAGACCGCTGAGACGTATGAGTGGGTCTTTAGTACATGGCTTAATTGTATGGAAGGTGTTGCTCCAAAGGGAATCTTGACAGACCAAGCCCCCGCAATGAGGAAGGCCCTAAAAGCTGGAATGCCCCACACTAGGTATAGGTGGTGCATTTGGCACATTACTTCCAAGTTTAGTGAGAAGCTCGAGAAGTGTAATCGATATCAAGAGTTCAAGGAGGAGTTGTTGAATGTCATCTACGATAGCTTGAACGAGGAGGAGTTTGAGGAGAATTGGTTGGCTGTTATTGAGGAGTATGGCCTTGAGAACAACACTTGGTTGAAGGGTAAYCCATTTTTTTTTCTATTTACATAATTTATTTTCTCATTTAAATAAWTACTTTTTATAAATTGCCTATTGTTTTATTTTCTAATATTTTGGTTATGTATTAAGTTTGTTGTATTTAGTTTTGTTTTAATTATGCTCTAATACGAGTCGTGTAAATTAAATTTTTATATAATGTTGTAGGGKTATATGATGAGAGGGAAATGTGGGTTCCAGCCTTTCTTAGGCATTATTTTTGGGCTGGTATGCAAACGACTCAGAGGGTGGAGAGTGTCAATAGCTTTTTTGACTCRTATGTTAACAAGAACACGAAACTATTTGAGTTTGYGGAGAACTATTGCAAGGYAATGGAGGAGAAAACGGAGCAAGAGGTTCAGGCAGATGCCGATTGTTCTAGATTCGAGAGACGCAGGTCAACTTATCTTCCTTACGAGAAGATGTTCCAGAAAGCTTACACTGATGCCAAATACAAGGAAATTGCCTTGGAGTGTTCGCGTGTGCTGTACTGCAAGTGTCGTGAGTTGTGTACAAGAAGTGATGAAGTAGTGGAATATCTTGTTGTCGATCGTGTTTATGTTAAGCCAAAGAAGGCTAGAAAACAAGTATTCACACTTAATCCTAGGGAGTTCAAATTGAGCGTTAATCGATCATCTTACCAAGCGGAGTGTGATTGCAAACACTTTGAATTTTGTGGAATTGTTTGCAGGCACATATTTAAAATTTGGTGGGAAATGGAAATGTTTGATGTACCGGAAAATTTTGTATTGAGACGATGGCGTAAGGATGTCCAAAGAAAGCATTCACGAGTGAAAGTAGCCTACCATGATCCTAGCWAGAATGAGGTTGTCYGTCGSTTCGATCACTTGGTTTGTCTATCTGAACCTRTTTTCACTAGGGCCTCCCTTTATCCTTGCACCCTTACTAATGCATGTGAAATGTTACAATTGCTATCTATTCAAACTGAGGAGCGTATTAAAATGGTGGAAGAAACATGCCTTGGTAATGCTGTTGAGACACCATCGTTGGTGGGACCTCSACAGACCGAAATTCCATCTGCAAGYTCYTWTGGTGTCAAGGATCCCCCTGTTAAGAARAATGTTRGRCGTAAGCGATCGAAGCGATATATATCARTTGTTGAGAAGGCCATCGTTGCAGCTACRAARAAGAAAAAAGGGAAGCAATTGAAGAAAGCTACAACAAATGTAAATGAGGATGAAGAATCTATCGTCCCATCAGTTCATGGTGTCGAACCTACTACGGTAAGACCTAATTTCTATTAAGCTTGTTGAATAGTGTTTTCTACGATCATGCGAATTTTGATAATGGTTATATTTAATGCATAAAATTTGTAGGGATTCCCATGTCGCGAGGTTATCATGGTCACTCCGCAAAGTGGACCTGCTATCCAATTGACTGACCGTGATGGGTCTCGAGGCTTATTTTCTGATCACTCTTATCGGTTCCAACGTGCCCTATTTCAAGACCCCATGTTCTCCACAATGGTTGCAAGCAATGATTCCGTTCACTTGGAGCTCACCTTGTGAGGTATTGTAATTGTTTTTTTTGTTATTATTTTTAGTACAATAAATTTATGTTGAAGAACCGTCCTATGTTTTTAATCCTTAATCTTCCAATATATGGAAGAACGACTTGTTTTATATCCATATTTTAAAAATGATTTCATTTATACGTGAAAATATATTAATGTATGTTACTATTTATAAAAGTTGTTGGTTTAATTCTTATGCATTACACTTCCCTAAATTTTAGTTGTTGATACAAATAATTTATTATATTTATATATTGCTTATTATACCTGCAAAACTCCTTATGCAATGAGTAAGTACTGTCTCGTTAAAAAAAAATGAGTAAGTACTGGTATGTCATTGTGTATTTGGTATGCTGAAAGAATATACTAAAGTTATCTATCAATGTGTTTATAGTACGAAGTATTTGTCTTTAAGAAGAGGGTGGGAATGGGAAGTGTAAATACAAGTAATTAAATATGGTCAGGTGTGCATTAGGTATATGTTCATTTGGTAGCTTTAAGCTGTTTCTGGCAACATTGCATCGTGAATCATTTGCTAGTGATTTGTAGTATATACTTGTATGATCCGGAATTGTCATATATGAGTACTTGAGAGTTGTGTAGTTTTTTTAGTATTAAAAAAAAAATGTCAGCAATACTTATTCCAAATTTCTGAATTGAGAAAGAGTGTAGAACTACAAGTATGTAAAGTACAAAGTCATTTATTATGAGTTGGTTGAAGTTAGTAAATTAATACACTTCCTTTTGGGCTATAAAAGCACCAAAATTGCACATTATCTACTGCTTTTGTTATTTGTGTTATCATATGTATCATATTCTTCTCCTTTGAAACCAAGATGAGCTAAAATACAAAAGGCTAACCATCATAGATTTAGGCCTATTTCATATACCATGGCCGGTGTGTTCCAATTAGCACCTRCACAATGGATAGAAGAAGAAAACAATGATGCTGTTGAGGAACTTCCTGATGGTGGGGCATTTGAAAATCACATTATGTGTCATGTGAAAGGTTATAGGGTGGATGATAGAGGTGCTACCTACATGGTGAGACCTAGTAGGAAAATTATGTGTCTTTATACGGCCTTCGCACACGCTGCTAATGTTAAGGTGGAAGAACTTAGGCTATGCTGTCGAAGGAAACTCCTTAGTCCACACAAATCTTTTGTTGATTGCAACATTCTTAATGGCGATCTTATTGTTGCTGTGCTTACGGTTAGGCTGTGTTTTTGCAGTTTATTAATTCTTTTTTAAAATTTACTTATTGCTTTTGCAAGAGTGGCTTCATTTTTACCATGCTAATATTCATTGTTACACTTAAATGATCAGTTGTTTTGTCCTTATACTTGTATTTATTATTTCTTTCACTTGACCTTTTGTTGTAGGAAGGAAGAAAAGTTTCAGTTGAGCTCCTAACAGATAACCCGAAACGTTGGATAGTACTCAGAGATGTTCTCAATCCCACTAGAATTCAGATTTTTCGAGTTGCAAATCCAGATTATCCAATTAGAAGAATCCTCAACAAATGGGCTAACATTGTTGGAGAGAATGTAAATAACCTAAGCTTCTACCATCATGAAGCGCAGTTGCATAACCGCAATGGTAAGCTTACCGGAGATGAGACTTTTGCCGAAATGAAGATAGTTGATGGAGATGGAATTGATGTTTACAAATGGGTGCCCGAGACCCCACCTCGCAATGCTTCGTCAACTACGTAGTTATATTAGGTAATTTCAAATGTGTAATGTTAAGAATTATAAATTAGTGTCCATGTTAAGACAACCTTCCTTTGTTGATTAATATTGTTGTTGCTTAATGGTACGATGATATTATCTAGACTTTTAATGTTTTATGGTGTATTTGTGATATATTTTTGTGATTTATTTTTACCCCCACAACCCTTCTTATTATTTTCAACAACACCAAGTCATGCATGATCAAATTATCCAAATGTGATTTCCGTTACAAAATAGGAGTTCTAATATTTATAGTTATTACTATTTGTCAAGACGTTCATTTGGAATTTATTATCGCTTTCTAGGATATGTCTTTTATGTCAAAGGATAAAGGTTTTACATAATATGATCTGTCTCGGTGGTTAAAGCCAAAATGACCGAGTTATGTAAAACTTTCCATTGAATTAGTACAACTTACTTTTAGCTTTAATCTTTTGTAATTCAAATAACAAGGACTCAAGGAGGTTACATATGGTGCATACAATATGCTCGAGTTAACCGTTGGTTGGCTAAAACTATTTTTGAAACCGTGCTATTGTTGGCACAATTTAGTTTCTCATTTTATGAGACTTGTAAATACTAAAATTGTACTCACCTTTTTTAATAACACATATAATGTGCGTACATTGGTTGTATTAGAGATAACATGAATGACTTACAAAGTAACGCATTTAACATTTAGGTTATCACTTCGACTTTCGGAATTTATTTAGTTAGGCTACAACTAATACACCATGGGGAGTTGGCGAAACGAGACACGTTCCATGACTTGGTTCGAGTACAGTTATAAGGTGCAGCACAACGTTCAACCTAGTGTCCATTCGACCATATCATAATCTAAAACCCAACTAACGAAGTTAAGGATCTAACCCACATGGACATAGATATGCTATTTCTGAAAAATGATATGTTTTTAGTTTGGTACAAACCTTTAAAACCACTGTTTTCACAACCAAATGAGAATATTACATATAACAAGGGATGATATGTCTACAGGAATCTTGGATATGTTAATGTTAATTTTTGACAGGGTTAACCATGGAAGAAAATGGCCCAGGAAACACACGATTTCAATTGAATTGTGCCTTTGTGGTTGGGTTAATCATTTTCATAACTAGAAAAGAGAGCGAACTTAAAAATGATAAATATTGTGCATTCGATTTGTGTGGTATAAGTAACGTTGTTGATCAAATTACCAACAACATCAAGGTGAAACCGACAACATCGGCGACTTCGAACAAATTGTGGTTTTTGTGAGAAGACTCGGGTGACACCAAAAAAGTTTGGCCATAACGTTTAGTTCAGTGACGGCGACCCTGCTTTACAAAGCACCTGGTTATTGACATTTTGGTTAGTAAACAAAACCTTTCCTAAGTGTAATTTCAAACAATAGAACAGATGACAAAAAATCTTTACCAACAAAATTATACTACACATAAATAGTTACGTTGCACACGCGATTAGAAATAGTGTTAATTTTATGTTAGGGTTCTTTATGTATCGGCACAATGTCCGTTGTTGTATAGTTGTTTGGATGATCATAAGTCAGTCAATTGTTCGAGTCTCGTTCAACGTTATTAAACGAGATAATCTTCCATGACAAATGAGTAAATGACTAAACAAATCACCGTTACAAAACGAGAATATAAAAGTCCAAACATTACCGATTTCTACGTTTTCATAGACAATGGTAAACCCGCAATTTAAGGACACAACGCCTTATACGAGATAGGAAAACCCACTTTTTTCGTGAGAAAACTCTTTTAAAGAGATTTAAAAGACCTAAACGTTGATATTAAAGCGTTTACTTAAATTGGAGAACTACACATAGAAAAACAAGCAAAATGCAAGCATAACTAGAGAACATATAGATACGACCACTAGGATATGTCTTTTATTTTAATGATATGGATTCCTATCCGCTGATTAGTTTAAACTGAAAATGAAACTCGAGTTGTTTGAAATTGTTTCCATTGAAATCAAATTCCAATTAACATATCAAATAGTAATTATTATTATTTCCAATTTTATTATTGTTATTACTATTATTATTATTATAATTATTACTAACATAATTAGTAATATTGTTTTATTTGTATTTATTATCATTATTGTACTTAATGTTATCTTTAATCATATTATCATTTCTATGGGCTGTTATCCTGAAGCAGATTAAGTGGATCAGCTATATTCCATGGCATGATACTACTGTTAACACTATTTACATTGGATATGTCTCAGACCTTGAAGGATATGTTTTTCTAATTCGACGATGTGTTTCTAACACTTATAGAATTCGAATTTTGTGTACTATTTTTTTACATAAATCCTATAAGCAAACGTCTTTGGTAAGACGGACTTTCATTAATACTAATGAAAAACGATCGAATATATGATAATTTTCGAATGTGTGTGTGTAACTTTAACCATTTTCATAATAACTTTTAATTAGTGAAGTTTGAACTTGCTCTAAAAGTGATTAAAGATACCACTAATAACGTGTTCATGTGATCGTAAAAAATGTTTTTTTTATTAATAAATAGTCACACAAAAAATTGTTAAACTAACACAGTTGTATATTAAAGTTACTGTAATTAGTAATTATTTCTATTATCCATTAATATACGCAAGTTTTTTTTTTTACTTTAAAATTCATGTCATGTGATCATTTGACTTATTTAATTCCAATTACATAGTAATAGGAAATAGAGAATAGTAATTTCATACAAATTTAACATGAAATGTTTTAAAAGTGACTTATGACAGATTTATGATAATTGTTAATACTTTTATTGTAGCTCCAATATTTACGGTAACAGGTCGCTCGATCAATTTTTTTTTCTTTCAATGTTTCGGCAAAATTAGATCAATTACTATGGGTTTCAGGACTCAAATATGTATAATGTGACTATACTAAGTAGAATTTGATCATAATATGATCATACTCAATAGTAGTTTTATAACGAAAATAGTCATTCAGCTTTATTGCAACACGTGAACCTTTGCAATAAATACATGTATTACTATCAGAATTTTTTTATTTGTACAAATTTAAACACGTTTTTAAGTAATTATACTAGATAAATCGGTCAAATCAGTCGGTCACGTAACAAAAAGGTAGACTGGTAGACGGGTCAACTCTTTAAAAAGGTAGACGGGTTCGGTGAAACTCCGATTTTTTTCGAATTAACTTGATTATCACCCAACTTTTCAAGGTCGACTTGGAGATCAAAATTGGGCCGGGTTTGTTTTTGCCCGGTAGAATAACATGTTTTTCAATTTTTGTTTTTTTGGGTGGAAAAGTTTTTTTGTTTCATCATTAATGTTTTAATTTCTTGGCAACCTCGGCTCAATAAATTTTTAATCAGGACTAATAAAGTTTGATGGATACACCCAGTCAAATCAATCTAATCGTGCTACTAAATTTTAGTTGTCAAATAAGACATATCAAGTTGTATGTATCGTAGATTGTAACACATTGTTAATATATCCATTGAGTTTCTGCTTATGTTCAATATTATTGTATCTAACCATCTGAAAGACATATCCTTATGAAAAGTATGAATATCGTAGGGCAAACTTACAGACCTACCAATTTTCCCGCCTAAAGTTTAATACTTTTTCTATTTTTTTATAAGAAGCAGTTTCCTTTTTTTTAACGCATTCACTCCCAAAACCAAATACTCTCAGGGAACACAACAACATCACTTCGCCACCTTACCCAACAATGGCTTCAAACCAATCTCCAATTCAACCAAATATTCAAGCACCAACCGGCTTCCACTTTGTTGAAGCTCCGGCGAAAGTGGTTAACCAAAGGCCTCCGTTGGTAAAAGAACCTCAAATTCAACCCAATGAGTTGGTTTACTACTATGATTGCATGGTTCATKGGAGGGTTTAYATCTCAAAGAAAACACTTAGGGACATATTTTCGGAGCCTAGGTTTGAGTGGCCTGATGCGATRAAATTCTTGCAAATTGAGACGGATCTTGACGGCTTCTACCCTGCTCATTTCCCCACGGTTGTAGACTTGGCACGGATGAACCCCGTTGCCAAGTGTGTTATGCTTTGGGAATTGGAGAACATGCCCGATGATGAAGATTCTCCTTTATTCCCACCAAAGTGGGTCAAACTCATCGACCCCGAGCCGGTGTTGCGGGATTACGGAAGGGTATTCTTGCTAAGGAATTATCCTACTCTGATCAAAAATGCTGAATTCTCGGATGCAATCGACATATTCCATGTTCTAGCTCCGATGACCCATATTCATTTGATGTCGTTTCGCAGAACGGTCTTCGATGAGCTGAAGGGCACCGTTGTTTTCAACAACACTAACATAAGGCCAGTACTCCGAAAAGATCGTCAACCAGAGTCATTTGTTCCGTTGCACACTAGGGTGGTGGTTTGGAACACTAGGGGTGTTAATCGGAGGATGTTTCCACGTAGGTTCTGGGCTGTTATTCGCACTCACCAACCTGCAGTATTGGTGCTTCAAGAAACGCGTTCATTTGAGGACCAATTTGATATTGTCAGGAATTGTCTAGGTGGTGATGATTATAACTACACTCTTTTACCAACTACTGGTTYCGTTGGTGGTTTCATTGTGATGTGGAAGCCGGAGCTATTTCAGGCGGAGATGAAGATAATCAAAGGCAACCATACGTCTCTACTTAGCACCTTTCTTCAGGTCAGGCATCCTTTTAACAAATCATTCGTAAATTTTTCTGGTTTAATACTAACTAAATATTTGTTTAACTTTTCAGCCTGTTCAGACAACAGCAAGAAATTTGTTCGGTTACTGATGTTGGTCTCAAATTATCAAATTAAAGCGTCGACTATTATGGTCATTCTTCTGGTGTAGGATATGTCTTTCCGCCTTCTGGATGTATTATTTGTAAAATATGATATGTCAAGTCAAGTCCATAATTTTTTGGCTTCCTTTTGTGATGTGGACTATTACTGACTATTCGGTAGTCTCCCGACTTTGTCATCTATGTAAGGAAGATTATGAACGGATTATATTTAGAATTTTCAATTGTACCAGAATTCAAGCTATTAATTTTTATAATTATGCACTTTATTTTTATGCACTTTATTATAATTTCAAGTAGTTAATTTTTATGCACTTTATTTTTATGCACTTTAGTAAGGAAGATTGTCAACGGATTATATTGAGAGTTTTCAGTTATTGTTCCACTTTGTAACAAGAAAGTTAAAAACAAATCAAGAAAACAATTTAGGGAAATATGCTACTAAAAATACTATTCAAATATTACTTAGTGCTTTAAAATTCTAAAAGAAACTTAAACCAAGAAAGTTAACGCACACCATCCGCCGTGATTTTGAAAACAACGTCTGGTTTATTCGAGTCACCGACAATTTTGATTAACCTTGTCACAGTGCCATCTTCCGCAAATTCCTTCATTAGAAATACACGAACGCTAAAATGTTGACCCCATTGCGGACCCAAGCAAGGTGTAACTCTGCGCCCATTTGTGACATAGGCAACTTGGTTGCTGCAAGGATAGATGACGTCTGATACTTCATTCACTAGCAACACCACAAGGTTGTATCTATTGGCGTAGACCCTTAGTTTGGAGCAGACGAAATTGATGAAGTTAGCCCTAGCAATCAAATCTGATGCACTGTTACCAAACTCACCCCGGCACAACGAAGCAATCGAATCGACTACTAGTAACTTGTACGGACTTGTGTTACTATTTTGATTCTCTAACAACATTTCTGTGTGAGCAAGTGCACCCCTTATTTCTTCAAYAGATGAAWTTTTTTTCACGGTGATCATGTCCAATGGCTTATCAAAACCACCGACAAGGTTGTTAAAATATGCTGCCATTTGAATCACTCTTCTTGTTGGAAAAATTGGAGGTGGGTGAAAGTATATGCTTTTACCCTCGAGACCCCCTAACATGCAAGGTAGCTGCACTGTTAGGAGACATTGTAGGCATAGTTGAGTTTTCCCAACCCCACTTTCCCCGACAATCTCAGCAAGGGAACCTGTTTGGAAACCTCCATCTAATTTCGCATCCATCGTAGGGCACCATGTCATCAGCTTCTGCACGGTCGACATACTGGATGGGCTCTGGTTTGTGGATTAAACAGAGGTATAAGCGTTTTGTTGGTTGCGTGAAATAATTTAAAGGAACAAATATGGATATTGATACACTACCTTGAGTCGGAGTTTGTAAGACACATTGAAGCTAAATCCATGAAAGTAAAGAAAACATCTTCCACAAACCTAATTATATCCTTATATGTTGTTTTCCATCTTCGTCAACCTCTCTGCCATATAAATATTTGAAAATATGTATGTTCCAATCATTAAATGCGGGGCATGAGATTCTCGAACTAGGTATAGTAATATCCTTGTTGTTTTGAAA
Source organism: Bassia scoparia (assembly GCA_008642245.1). NCBI lineage: Eukaryota > Viridiplantae > Streptophyta > Magnoliopsida > Caryophyllales > Amaranthaceae > Bassia > Bassia scoparia. Next base: position 38,072 of record SNQN01000745.1, read on the forward strand.
CATATCCTTAGACTTCCAACACATATCAGGTTTATGATGTGGAATATCCTATTGTGTAGCTGTTAGATCATTAATTACTGTCAACCACCAAAAGCCATATCTACTACTCTACTATTGATGTTATGCTATTGTAGGCCTAGTTACTCAGTCCACTGTAAAACTAAAAGTATTGTACGCTGCAACTACGCAAAATGTTGGCATATCAACACAAATAACTGTTATATCATACCCGATAAATGTTAATACTTGAGTTGTTCAACCATGGTGTGGTGCCAATCATGGACCCACCTAAATTGGCAATTTGATGAACACCTTAAGATAATAGGGTGCACATAAACGAGGTTACAACGTGGTTGTGTTAGCAAGGTTAGCTGTTTTAAAAATAATGGACTATGAACATAAGAAATATTAATGTACATGTGTTACACAGTGAATTCGTGGTTTTGTCGTCGTGTATTACTATCAAAAAACCCCCTTATAAGATTAATTAAAAAATTTGGGTAGTCTCACATCTTTAAATGACCCGACTATGTTAACGATTTCACGGTTTGTACAAAGCATTTGCTTTGACTTACACTGAAAATCTAAATTTTTTGTAACACAAGATGTATAACAAAGTCAACGATGGGCGAAAAAACCTTAGACCTAGCCACCCCTTTCATCATAGCCGAAAAAAAAACACAAAATGGAACTTWAAATGGAATCGTTTGAACCTTCGGTGGCGATTTATGGCTGTAATTTACACAATACCATATACTAGTCCAAAAATACATCGCCTTCCAGTAGTTGTCGTCTAGGCACTAAACTTAATACATCACATCATGTGCCTTTTAACAAAACATTTCTAACTTAAGTTTCCAAAACACCCTAACATGCCAAATCAGAATTTGGGTAGCCAAAAAGATCACATAAGTTATGTACATATTACATGGTAGTCAACATAATCAACCAATTGAAGTAGGTTCAGTGGCATCCTCTTCTGCARTTTTCTCCGAAAAGCCAAGCAAGTTCAGTACTGCATGTTTTTCTTCGTTGAACTTTGACATGACATCGTTATTCAACAACCAACACCTCTCATCATCGACATTATCCTGAAATAAAATTCATTAAACATAGTTATAAGTAGACAAACTTCGCGTGAAGTTTCTAAAGGAAGGCCGCCATTGTTTTGGCCAGAAACGTATTCATGAAGGCACAACTTACACCTTCAACACTCCAAATAGAACAACTCTCTTAAGGTACCATGTGTGAATACCCACTCAAAACAGCGATGATACTGCTGCTTCAACATATAGAATAAATATCAGCACTTAAGAGACAAATCGGATGTCAAGGACGAGGAGAYGAAATTTCAATTCCATAACATGCAYGCCAAWGTAAAAAAACAAGTRTCGAAACATACCATTGGCATTCGCAAACGGAACCTATCTGCACTAGCCTTTATCGCAAGTAGCATACGAACTCCACAACTGTCACTACAAATCATGAATAGTGACACAAGGTCAAAGAGACTTCGGATTAACCGTCAGAGGTAATTAATCAAATGTAAGATAGACCTATGACATTACATTACTTTAAAAATGGGCATAAACTCTCAGAGAGACACTAACGTTTTCTTTAATCTAAGTAAATATAGTTTGTCGTATTAAAAAGAACTAATCATAAGTTTAAGAAGATTAAATATCACTACTTCTAGGGACAGAAGCACATAGTAACAGCCTCCAATTAATCATTTAGTGATTAAATATGCCATTAGAAGTCCCACAAATTTTTATATGTTACACTCATAGGCTGTTTTAATTAATTTTCGAAGCTTAATAATAGGCCACAAAGCAATTCTATTTTCCTTGAGTTATTGGATTTCTTGAAATACTACTCCCAAATGTAATAGATGCAAGTAGACAATACAACARGCAGCACATGAGCCTTCTAAAGAGCTTCTGTAAATGCTGAAGTGTGGCTTAAAACACACTCTTAGGGCAAAAAAAAAAACACCTTTTTTTCCCACTATTGTGTGGGTATGTAAAACTAAACATGTTAGCCATAAAACAAAAAATAACGGACTGTATGGGAACTGACCTGTCATCCTGGTAGCCCATATCAACATCCTTTTTAGGCCAACACATCACCGTTCCAGGTTCCCAAGAATCATTAATTGAGGCAAACAAACTGTCCATGGCGCACGCCTGTGAAAAGTGCCAATGGACGACTAATTGACATTAATACAAGTATTATCAGTTATAGTACTTCAATACACACCAAGAACAATAGTTGACTCACCAACTTGTACAAAAGCTTCTCATGCCTCTCGGATCCAGAGGCAGTCAAAGAGTCCATAACCCAGACTTCTTTACGATTGGGACTGAAAGCCGCACACCACCAATGACTTTGTTCGAGTACAGGAACAAACACCTGGGCTTTCACGTTACCGTTAGAATATAATCAGGAAGGTAGTCATCAAATTCATGAAAAACAGTTGCAAGATAAACGTACCGATGCAAATTTCATGGGATGTATACCAGCGTGATCCCTTGCAAATGACTTCTTGACACACTAAGGACAGGTAACTTCAATAAGCTGTTGCGAAACCCTAATCTGCAGTGGGTGAAGGAATATGGTGTCAACAAATTTTGGGATGAGCTAAACACATGGCCTAAATCAAAGAGATACACAAAACCTTTACCGCAAATAGAGGGTCAAGCATAACACGCACACTACTCTTTTGGTACCTCTCCTTCCAGGTACGGGTATATAGAGCAGCCACAACACGAACATACTGAGACAGATTTGTCCAAAGATAAATGACAAGGTTGCGCGAAATAAATATAATTAACCACAATAAACAAGCATACAGTTGTAAGTAATGACTAGAAACGAGAAGGACCTACAACTTTAAAAGTTAGCTTGGAACTATAAGCAACAGGACATGATTCAGGACATGATTTAAGTTCTTCGAATAGAGGCATAGAGGCATACATGTTAAATTGTAATTGTACAAATAACAACTAAACACTTACATTGTCGTCAACGCCACGACACTTAGGCTCAATCAATGTGTAGCAGTTCCGAACAGTTGCAAACATGCCGGCACATCTAATTATCACTGGATCAAAATCACTTCCGCTGCGTCCAAAAATAAATAGGAGAGTGTTAGAAAATTAAAAGGTGGAACAAAATCACAAATCCCACATACAAAACTCCCATCACAAAATTTACAAAAATAGAATTCAAAAATATTTAAAAACATGTAGTAACCTTTCCCGATTGGATGCCCTCCTTCTTCCTCGAAGCTTAGTCTCGCAACAAACTTATAGTTGCCCTTTGTTTAGGGACTGCCTTGGCAACAACGGGAAGAATAAGTCTATCGATCATAAGGCAGGAGATTTGTAACACTGTTCCTCGGCTTCTCTTGCTCCGAGTCACACTGATGCTGCCTAGGTCCAACATACACTACCACGGAGTAATAGGTACATCTGGTGCTACATAAGCTGCCTGACCCAGCAGAACATGTTGCCCGTGAAGCTACCCCAATCATACATAACCGCAGGCTTTTTCCACTTAAATTCGGGGACACACCAGACTACTAACAGCCATGCTAACGGCCTCGGATACACCGGTATCCATTATAAGGGGATCATTCTCACACCAATATTTCTCTACTTGAGACGCCATCGACGGTCCTCTTGGTCAAGAAATGAACTTCTTGGGTGGTCTTCAGCTCATACTTTTCAAATACTACAGGATTATCAACAAGAGTGAGGATACCTTTGGGTTTGAAGTAGTCGGCTGAACTTTGGGCATCACTCCCATCTTGAACAACTTCTTCCAACTCTGGTGAATTTTTTGCCGCATTAACAACCGGAGACACTTCGCAGGTTTATCATCTCCGACTTCTTCTTTTTGGTTTGCTTCTTACAATCATGATGACCTTTCTCTTTGATCTTCTTGGCCTCAGAATTTGCATTGGACCGGTGAATACCTTGAAAGCATCCTCTACAGAGAGTCACTGGTGGATCTCCCTTTTCAGTTTAGATTTCTTTGCAAGCGCCTCACATACGATTTTAATGTCGCGAGGCCTTGGAAGCGTGACTTTCCGACAACACGTTTCATATCGACATGATCAACATGAGCATCATCAGTGTGTAGCCCTAAAGATGCATCATCTATATCACCATCTCTCCCTTCCAATGGATGCCTTTCTCCGTACGCCACATCTAACATCTGCCAAGAAAAAAAACAATATATATATATGATTGCCAAAACTATAGAATGACTTAAATAATATAATGTGGGACTTGACACTTACTCCTATCTTGCCGAAATCGCCACTTCTGGTCAAACGATCTCGAGCAATGACTGTCTTCAATTCGTCGCTGTTCCAAGCCTTGATCCTCAAACGAACATCCCATCGGTTCGGAGGACGATCCAAACGATCGAGATACAAAATCTAACAACAAACCAAAGAAATAACCAACGTCAAAACAAATTGGGGGAACAAAACTGCATGACAAATGGAGGACGAAAACCACTACACGAAMTATAAGGGAATCAACACAAGTTACACAACGCCATATTGGAATACAAATTTCGGTTACACTTTTACATTCGTTTAATATTTTGTTGCTTTTACGAAAAAAAAATATCTGACACTTTTCTTAATGGGTGGTTGAATAAATATATACACACATTTTGTAAGGTGTGTCCAAATATTATATCATAAAAACTTCTATTTTTTTTTWWAAAAAAATGAAATATAAGAACGACTGGTCACGTCGAGTAACAACAAAGTTGAAAGGGTACATACTACATTTTTATTCAAATATCCAAACGAACACAATCACAAAAAAAAATTCAATTCTAACAAACAAAGCAACAACACTCACCACTAAGAAGAAGGTGCAACCACCACAATGCATCGCGTATCCATCTCTATAAAACCTCTGACCAAAATTCCGACAACTACCAAACAACTTCTCCAAAAGAAAAGTACACCAATCATAAGATGCTGCCCTTTTTGCTACTGTGACAGCTGGCAGCAAATCGGTTGCAAGCCTAGCACTAGTGGTCGGACACAAGAAATCACATAGCAATATTGCAAGAAATGCYTCCTTGAACGGAATCTCCATTTCAGGCCCCAAACTCTCGGTCTCTAACACCTTMAGCAAYCTCGCTCTATGGATATACTTTGTCCTCCTTTTAAGAGACTCGACGGCATACTTGCTGCAAAAATCTTCAACAAMAAGCTTCATCGCCTCATCCTGAGCAACAGAAGACGGTACAATGTTCGGACCACCAGGCAAACCAAGAACCCATCTAACTTGATTCTTGTTGATTGGAAACTGCCTATCCCCAATAACAAGCATCTTCCTCTCCGGATCCACCATACTCATCAACCAGTAACATAACTGAGCAGGAAGTCGTTTGCCACATAGCCACCACAACAAACTGCTGAAACCATATCGGTCCACCCTACCAGGAATCACACCACTAACAAGTTACATGTTGGCGTAGTACTGCCTCTGCTTTAGTCAGCTTACGCAAGTACATCCGAGTTCCTTCACCTTACTCGCCCTTCGTTTCAACTAAGCCCTAATGACATACATAATTAAAATTCATCAATTAAATACTATGACAACAATCCAAATATAAAATTCCTAAACAACAAAAAAGGTGCATTACTCTGACAACTTCCGAGGTTACTTCGATATGATAACACGGTCAGTGACGGACCCTGTCAAAATATAACCCTATCAGTTCACCTTAAGTTGATTAAGAATACGGATCAACTGAGTTAGCAAAGAGATCAAAGACCAATTCAACCTTACCTCACAATCATTGTTATCATCAACCCCTACACTTCGGAACATAGCAGCATCACGAGCAACTTTAATTTAGAGAGTTCGCCTGCAACATACAATATTATGTAAAAAACGTGCAAGAGACATTTTTATCTGCTAAAAAAGATATGCAAGCAATTACCCCCCAATTTGACCGGCCGTCCTAGGTTTGCTCTTACCATTGCTGCAAGTGAAGAACAAAAATTAGAACAATAATCAAATTAAACACATTTCCCATTTAAATAACGAAATAAACAATAAATACAACATTTGAAACACACACATTAGATTAGACAACTTGAAGCCTAACCAGACTATAGTAGGAATACACCTACTAAATACAGCACTGTGTAAAGTCGAACAACGATAATTCAGTTCACAAAGACAGAACTAATGACACAATAGGCTTTAGTCAATCAATGATAGCCAAAAAAGTAAAAACTAACAACAGAGAACTACAAAAAAATGCAGTGAAAAAACTTTGGGATCATAGCCCTCTTGCTAAGGGGCGTAAGGAAAAGTAGACTTCAAATTCCATTCCATAATTATTCCCAAAACACAATATTTTAAAAGTGGATTATATTCCATAATATAATCGTCTAGTCAGCCCATTACCCTAAGTTACACCATCTGCTACAAATATTCTCTAAAGGACACTGCAAAGAAACCTTAACAATCTCAGGGGTATGACTATACACGAACAATTTAAGTGAAAAGTGATTCTTTGCCAAGCCTAAAGGACCATATCTTTCTTATTTATTGCTCACAAAAAAAGACAAATGAAAAAACAGATTCTTAGATAACAAACCATTACAATCAAAACGTGTGTCTTTAAAAAACCAGGAAGTTAAAGAGATCAGAATATAACCACTCCAAAAAAGATAAATGAAAAAACAAATAATATAAAATGGTACCCTCACACCACTCCTCAAAGCCTAAACTTCCACGCAATACCTCAAACTTATTATCCTCTGAACTTCTTCTTTAGCCAAAAATTTATTAATCTCCACATGTTGTCTTGGCTTTTTGTGCTCTTAATACAGGTCGTGTAACATCCGCTAAAGAGCTCCGTTAACCATCCAAATGCATTCGATTCTCACAGCACATCGTCGCACTATCCTATTCCAGGTAATGATCAATCTGATGAAACGCGTACTAATAATTATTAACATAAACTTAACTGGAATAATGTGAGTCAACAACGACTTCTCTACTCAATGTTGGCATCTTAGCAAAATAAAAAAATTAAACTTAAAAAACTACACTATCGTTATCAATGATCACTAACTGACACTAATTTATATAAATACACTAACTAAGACATGAACAACAACTACTATTCTCCCTTCGATCATGACTCATCGACTTGATTCTATTTTGCATTTAATTTTGATATTCCTATTTTTTTTTACATTGATCACTGTTCGTTCGATAAATTGAATCTAGTCTTTCATTGTAATCTTCTAATAATTGTGTATCATTACATTAATCTATTAGTGTCTTAACCATAAAACATATGATATTTTCCTAAGGTATAATAAACTAGTCTTTAGTATACTTAGTAACCATTTAAAAACTAGCTCTCTATGTTGAGAGACCACGGAATAACACACTTGTATTATGATGTTTGCCATTTTACATAATCTCTTTGACCTATTGGTAGTACTGGACAACATCATGTAAAATTTATAATTAAAATATATGAAATTAAAAATCCAACAGCCACTCATGCATGAACTAAAGCACACTTAATTGAACCACCAACATCAAAAATCATCATTCACTAAACATCACATCTTCTTTTCAAATTAACAGAACAATATCAAATGAGCAAAAAGTCCCAAAAATACAAGCAACCAAAACATTATACAAACTCAAATGAATGAGAAAAGCGAGATACAATGGGATGAAATTTGAAGGGTGAAAAATCATTATACTAACTAAATGAGGTTAATCACCAAGAATATCAAGAAAATCTATTCATCTCAAACACTCAGCACTCTATGAAGGCAACAGCAGCACACATTACTCTCTGTGCCTGCTATGAATTTGTAGCCAACAGTCTCTAATAGATAATAAAATCAAGTAGTATTTCCTACAAAGTCTTAACAAAGCAGTTTAAATCAATAAATCAAATTAAATTAATACAAAGTGACCTCGCTTTCTTAACATCACAATAACCAGATAATTCTGTAGAAAAGTAGACCTATCTTCAAAAGTTACAAAGACTTCTGGATAACACTCTCCAGCCAGTAAGAAGCTAAGGTGAAGGCAACCAATTTGAGATTCTGTAAATAAATAAATAAAAAATAAATAATATATACGCTTCCAATTGAGAATCTTGAAGGGCAGAAGAAAAAAACCAAACAACCTAGACTACATAATGAAGATAGATGCTACAAAACCAAAATAATAAAACACAAATACATAAAAAATTGGCTAGCACCAGTTCAACACATGAAGAACCACACACGAAGGGAACAAGGACCGAGCTCGACGATGGACATTAACAACACACCTCCACTGCGACCGCGAGAGCGGACCCGCGAATCGCAGGAAAATCACGTACCAATCGGCGGAGAAACGGCCCACCTACGCTCCACGAAATCGGCCTCTACTACTCAAACCAACCGTAGAGTCAACACCCCCGAGATAGTGATGCTTTTGGAGCAGGAGACAAAGAGGGATTGCCAGCTTGGAGATCCAGACACATGAGAGGAGAGCAAACAAAATCTTAATTTTGATTTTGATATGAATATGGAAATGCAATTAAATTGGGACTACTTACCAGAGAAAATATCGAGCACGGTGACCGAGCCCATTAAATGGAACCCAATAGCCAATCCTTCTACCTCCACTTGAAAATACAAATATAGACACCTGCCGCATCTTCTCACACATCAAAATTTTTTTTGTTTTTTTTTTGTTTTTTTTTTTTTTTTTTTGTTTTTTTTTTTTTTTTGTTTTTTTTTTTTATTTTTTTTTTTTTTTTTTGCTGAATGATCCATCGCTCTGAGGGTAAGCCTTGTGAGGTTTATGTTTTGTCTAAGTTGTGATTGTGTGTTGATGGTATGAAATTCTTCATTTTCATTCATACCGCTTCACTCTTTTTGTCCTTTTTATTTATTTATTTACTTACTAATATTCGTACAAGTTCTAGAGATGTTAGCCAATATTGTCCATAAATGTAGTGGAAAATGTTGCAAATAAAAGTGCCAAAAATCATACAAATGCAACATTTCTATAAAAGTGTTACTACTACGTTGCATATAATGAAGAAAAATGTTGCGCTTGATACAAAAGGTGTTGCAATAATTATTATATATGCCGAATTTGTAAAAAGGTTGCAATTTCATTGAGTTTTGCAACACGTTTGTTAAAGTGTGCATACGATGTTAATTAATTGTCGAAATGCAACACATGAAAAGTGTTGCACCATAGTGTTGCAATAGAACAAGTTTTATGTTGATCGTAACGAAGGGAGTATGATAGCGGTCGTTTACCGTATTAAAATAATTATTATAAAACGCGATCTTAGTCCTTCAAAAATATTAAACAAGTAGTTAAAAAAGGCAAAGAAAGAGTCCGATCCCATCATGGAGATTATTAACTTCCTAAACTAAAATCAACTAACGTAATAACGTACTGTAATACATATATACAATATTTAACGCTATTCACATATCCAAGATATGGTTTAAGATTGGATTATTTAATAGTAACACTAAATCTAAAACTACTGATTGCATGTGATGTCAAGAAGTCGACTAATTTCCACCATAAACTTAAACTTAATCAGTAATATATGAATACAAATATTGAAATAAAGGTTTAGTAACTAGATGTAAGTGAAGCGTATTGATAGCAACACACCGCGAATTCTCCTTACTAAATAGTAATGAACTAGCCAAATATAATTCTAAACTGGACTCGCCATCGTAATATGCAGCGCAAACACGTGATTACAATGTATACATTTTAGTAGTTCATTATCAGGAATCTAGAAGAAAATCATAACCTAATAATAAACACATTAGGTAATTAATAAAATTAGATCATACAACACCTTAAATATTAATTCAACACATCATTCGCAGACCCAAAGTTAATATTAGTCGCTACGTTTATTAGCAAACTTAAACCTAACACTCCCACCGTTCCTTGAAGTTCCTACCACTTCCCCATTGGACGTTCTTAAAGTCTACACCTCGCTTATCATTAGAAAACTATATATTTTTTAATTTGGTGGTCCACCACTGGAACCCTCATACCACTTCAATAACACTCATGTGTATTAAAAAATGTAATTTGTATGGTTTCTCGTCTCCAATTGCGAGGGAATCTACTGTTTTTAAAAACCCCCACTTCTCATAATTATATTAGTGCTATATTAACAGCCCAAAAAGTGGTATGGTAGAACTTAAGGACGAATGGGGGTTAGGCCAAATCACAAACTAAGCATGAGTTAATTCAATATATAAGAGAGTAAATATCAACTCGAATCAATCAAGAACAATAATAATAAGTAAAAGCGAATACTAACAAACTTTATACTCAGTAAGATAACCCAAAAATATATCATTAAATCAAGTCTAAATAAGATTCAGATCATATATAGTATTGATAACAATATAGAAAATTCAAAGTAATACAAAGAAGGGGTGATGAATTGATAATCACGTATACTCTGACAAATGTTTGTCGAAAATCCGTAATTGGCATCTCACGACTACTTTCTCTGCCATTGGCACGACTAAAAAGCGTGATTGCTTCCCAAACTCTCTGTCTCTACAAACCCAAAAAGTCCTAACTAACTGGACAATGCTCTTGTTGTGAATAACAACTAGGTAGTTATATACCATACAGAAGATACGAGTAATAGATAGATATTTTGTTTTGTGAGTTTATCTTTAAAACGAAGCAGCTTTGCCAATTCTTCATCTGCACGTTTTCTTTGCTGTCTTTGACTATTGTGTCAGATTATCGCGCGTTTGTATTTAATCCTACGTAAGCATGCAATTGATATGCACAACTTCCTGAATCTTTCATCCTTGCTTACCTTTTTCGTTCTTTTATTTTTTCTTGCCTGATCTTTTTCTTTGTTTCCTCAATGTGGGTTCAATTGATGGCAATTTCCGTCCTTCATTTGAAAGCTAGGCCAATACTTCTATGCTTCAATTTTATACAAAAACACAACACTGACAAATTTAAGTATAAAATTTTTGGAAAGTAGCAATATAATATAAGATATAAAATTAAAAATACTATTAATATAAATAATAGAAAGACAATATGAAAGACTAATATAGGGAACTCAAATAATCCGATATTATTACTATCAAGTAGGAGGACCAGAGCTCCCAACCACCGTAGAGTTGGGAGGGAAATGTGAGAGTGAGGATGTTTTTCTCCTATCCTTCCGTTAGCAGGCGAATGCATAAGGAAAGGCAGGTCGCTCAAAGTCGCTTCTCCCATTGAAGAAGTCAAAGGGCGGAACCAACGCAGCATTGTGATCTAAAGTCCCTGGCCTTGCAATAGGGTAAGTCCGCCGCTCAGGCTACAGAATCGACCCATGATCATCCCTACATCGTCCAGTCCACAAGGAGAGGCTCCATTAAAGTTGGAGAGTTAGGAAATTAAGAATAAGGGCACCCTACCTCCTTTCCAATCAGACCTCTACCTTTGTTAAAGAAGAATTCAAAAATAGAGAGGGGTCGGGCAAAGACCGCACCCCCTAATCTGGCCTATGAAGGCTTCCACACTAGTTTCCAAATCTTAATTTTTTTTTTCAAAAAATTCTTTTGGAACGTAATTGTT
>SNQN01000745.1:49750-62250 GCA_008642245.1 Bassia scoparia
AAAGAGAGAGATTATGGTAGTCTCACATCTAAATGATACCCGACTAGTTAACGATTTCACGTTTGACAAAGCATTTGCTTGACTACACTTTATACACTGAAACTTATGTAACACAAGATGATTAACAAAGTCAACGATGGGCGAAAAAATTAACCTAGCACCCTTTCATCATAGCCAAAAAAAAACACAAAATGGAACTAAAATGGAATCGTGAATTTCGGTGGCGAATAGCTGAATATCAAATCCATATACTAGCCAAAATCACGCCATAATTGTCGTCTAGCACTAAACTTAATACATCACATCAGGCTGTCCTTTTAACAAAACATTCTAACTAAGTTCCAAAACACCCTAACATGCCAAATCAGAATTTGGGTAGCCAAAAAGATCACATAAGTTATGTACATATTACATGGTAGTCAAATAATCAACCATTGAAGAAGGTTCAGTGCATCCTCCTGCAGTTCTCCGAAAAGCCAAGCAAGTTCAGTACTGCATGTTTTTCTTCGTTGAACTTTGACATGACATCGTTATTCAACAACCACACCTCTCATCATCGACATTACCTGAAATAAAATTCATAAACATAGTATAAGTAGACAAACTCGCGTGAAGTTTCTAAAGGAAGGACGCCATGTTGGCCAGAAACGTATTCATTGAAGGCACAACACACTACACCTCAAACCAAATAGAAAACCTCTTAAGGTACCTATGAAATACCCACTCAAACAGCGATGATACTGCTGCTCACAATAAGAATAAATATCAGCACTAAGAGACAAATCGGATGTCAAGGACGAGAGACGAAATTTAATTCCATAACATGCATGCAATGAAAAAACAAGTACGACAATATCCATTTGGCATTCGCAAACGGAACCTATCTGCACGAGCCTTTATCGCAAGTAGCATACGAACTCCACACTGTCACACAAATCATGAATAGTGACACAGGTCAAAAGAGACTTCGGATAACCGCAGAGGTAAGAATCAAAATGTAAGAACCATGACATTACATTACTTTAAAAATGGCATAAACTCTCAGAGAGACACTAACGTTTCCTTTAATCTAAGTAAATATAGTTGTCGTATAAAGAACTAATCATAAGTTAAGAAGATTAAATATCACTCTCAGGGACAGAAGACATAGTAACAGCCTCCAGTAAGCATTAGTGATTAAATATGCCATGAGAAGTCCCACAAATTTTATATGTGATACACTCAAGGTTTTAATTAATTTCGAAGCTAATAATAGGCCCAAAGCAATTCATTTTCTTGAGTTATGGATTCTTGAATACTACTCCCAAATGTAATAGATGCAGTAGACAACATACAAGGCAGCACAGAGCTTCTAAAGAGCGTTCTGTAATCGAAGTGTGGCTTAAACACACTTAGGGCCAAAAAAAAACACTTTTTCCACTATTGTGTGGGTATTTAAACTAAACATGTTAGCCATAAAACAAAAAAAAACGGAGCTGTATGGGAACTGACCTGTCATCCTGGCCCATATCAAACATCCTTTTTAGGCAACACATCACCGTTCCAGGTTCCCAAGAATCATTAATTGAGGCAAACAAATGTCTCATGGGCGCACAGCCTGGGAAAAGTCAATGACGACTAATTGACATATACAATGTATTATCAGTATGTACTTCAATACACACCAAGAACAATAGTTGACTCACCAACTTGTACAAAGCTTCCATTCGCATCCGATCCAGAGCCTGTCATAAGACCATAACCCAGAGCTTTCTTACTGAATTGGGATGAAAGCCGCACACACCAAATGACTTTGTTCGAGTACAGGGAACAAACCATGGGCTTTCACTTACCGGTAATGATGAATCAGAAGGGTAGTCTCAAATTCATGAAAAACAGTTGCAAGATAAACGTACGAGGCAAATTTCATGGGATGTATCCGAGCTGATCCCTATGCAAATATTCTTGACAACACTAAGGACAGGAACTGTCAATAAGCTGTGCGACCCTAATCTGCAGTGGGGTGAAGGAATATGTGTCAACATTTGGGATGAGCTAAACACATGCCTAAATCAGAAGAGATACACAAACATTTACCGCAATAGAGGGTCAAGCATAACAGCACACTATCTTTTGGTACCTCTCCTTCCTAGGACGGGTATATAGAGCAGCCACAATACGAACATACTGAGACAGATTGTCAAATGAAAATACAAGGTTGCCGAAATAAAAGAATAACCACAAAAACAACATCATTGTAAGTAATGACTAGAAACGAGAAGGACCTACAACTAAAAGTTAGCTTGGAACTATAAGCACAGGACATGATTCAGACATGATTTAAGTTTTCCGAATAGAGGCATAGAGGCATACATGTAAATGTAATTGTACAAATAACAACTAAACACTTACATTGTCGTCAACGGCCAACACTTAGGCTCATAATGTGTAGCAGTTCGAACATTGCAAACATGCGGACATCGTAATTATCTGGACAAAATCACTTCCGTCGCGCCCAAAATAAATAGGAGAGTGTTAGAAATTAAATGGAACAAATCAAATCCACAACAACTCCATCACAAAATTTACAAAATAGAATCAAAAATATTTAACAATGTAGTAACCTTCCCGATTGGATGCTCCTTCTGCCACGCCGAGAGCTCACCGTACTCCAATACAAACTTAACTAGTTGCCCTTTGTTTACGGGCTGCCTTGGCAACAACGGGAAGAATAAGTCTATCGATCATAAAGGCAGGAGGATGTGTACACCGCTTCCTCGGCTTCTCTGCTCCGAGTCACACGATGCTGCTAGGTCAACAACATCACTACACCACTGGAACTAGGTACATCTGTGCTACATCAACTGCCTGACCCACGCTGAACATGTGCCAGGTGAAGCTACCCACATACATAACGCGCAGGCTCTTTCCAACTTGAATTCGGGGACACAGCAGGACTACTAACAGCATGCTAACGGCCTCGGATACATCCGTATCCATTTATAGTGGGATCATTCTCACACACCAATATTTCTCTACGTTAGACGCCATCTGACGGTCCTCTTGGTCAAGAAATGACTTCTTGGGTGGTCTCAACTCAACTTTTCAAATACTACAGGATTATCAACAAAGTGAGGATACCTTTGGGTTTGAAGTAGTCGGCGAACTTTGGCACCACTCCAATCTTGAACAACTTCTTCCAACTCTGGTGAATTCTTGCCGCATTAAAAACGGAGATCACTGCGGTTTATCATCCCCGACTTCTTCCTTTTGGTTGCTTTCTTACAATCAGAGGACCTTCTCTTTGATGTTCTATGGCCTCAGATTTGCATTTGGATCCCGGTTGAATACTGAAAGTCATCCTCTACAGAGCAGTCACGGTGGCATCTCCTTTCAGTTTAGATTCTTTGCAAGCCGCCTACATACGATTAATATGTCGAGGACGTGGAAGCGTGACTCCCGACAACTTACGTCTATCGACATGAAACATGAGCATCATCAGTGTGTAGCCCAAAATCAGCATATGTATACCATTCTCCCTCTCCAAGGGAGGCCTTTCTCCGTACGCACATCGAACATCTGCAAAAGAAAATAAACAATAAAAAATGAGCAAAATCTAAATGACTAAATAAATAAAGTGGGACTGTACACTACTCCTATCTTGCCGAAAGCCACTTGGTCAAACGCTCGTGCAATGACGTGTCTCAATTCTCGTTGTACCAAGCCTTGATCCTCAAAACGAACATCCCATCGGTTCGGAGGACGATCCAAACGATCGAGATACAAAATCTAACAACAAACCAAAGAAATAACAACGTCAAAACAAAGTGGGGGAACAAAACGGCATGACAAGTGGAGGACGAAAACCCACACGAAATATAAGGGAATCAACACAAGTTACACAACGCCATATTGAATCAAATTCGGTTACACTTTTTACACGTTTGAATATTTTGTTGCTTTAGAAAAAAAAATATCGACACTTTTTAATGGGTTTAAAAATATATACCACATTTGTAGGTGTGTCCAATATATATAAAAACTTTATATTTTAAAAAAAATAAATATAAGAAGACTGTCACGTCGAGTACAACAAAGTTGAAAGGGTACATACACATTTTTATCAATACAACGAAACACAATCACAAAAAAAATTCAATTCTAACAAACAAAGCACAACAACACTCACCACTAAGAAGAGGTGCAACCACCAACAATGCATCGCGTATCCATCTCTATAAAACCTCGGACAAAATTCCGACAACACAAACAACTTCTCCAAAAGAAAAAGTACACCATACATAAGATAGCCCTTTTTGCTACGTGTGACAGCTGCAGCAAATCGGTGCAAGCCTAGCACTAGTGGTCGGACACAAGAAATCATAGCAATATTGCAAGAAATGCTCCTTGAACGAATCTCCACCAGGCCCCAAACTCTCGTCCTAACACTAGAATCTCGCCTAGGATACTTTGTCCTCCTTTAAGAGACTCGACGCATACTTGCTGCGCAAAAATCTCAACAAAAAAGCTTCATCGCCTCATCTGAGCAACAAGAAGACGGTACAATGTTCGGACCACCAGGCAAACCAAGAACCCATCTAACTGATTCTTGTTTGATTGAAACTGTCCTACCCAATAAAAAGCATCTCCTCCCTGGATCCACCATACTCACTAACCAGTAACATAACTGAGCAGGAAGTCGTTTGCCACATATAGCCAAACAAACTGCGGAAACCCGTATCGGCCATCCTTCTTCACATCATCAAATTCGCTAAAGCTCCGAGAATCCACCTAACAGTTGACATGGGGTAGTACGCCCTCGTCCAGTCGCTTACAATACATCCGATGTCTTCACCTACTGCCCTCCGTTTCAACAAGCCCTTAATGACATACATAATTAAATTCATCAATTAATACTATAGACAACAACTCCAAATAAATAATTCCTAAACAACAAAAAGGGTGCATTACTCTGACAACTTCCGAGGTTACTTCGATATGATCAGCACGGTCAAGTGACGGACCCTGCAAAAGTATAACCCTATCAGTTCACTCTTAAGTTATTATAGTATCGGATCAAGCTGAGTATGCAAAGAAGCATCAAAGCCCAATTCAACCTACCTCGCAACATCAGTGTATCATCAAACCCCTCACTCGGAACATTAGCAGCATCACGACAACTAAATTTAGAGACTTCGCCTGCAACATACAAACTGTAAAAACGCGCAAAAACAGTTTTATCTCTAAAAAAGATTGCAAGCAAATATCCCCCTCAATTTGACGGGCGCGCCTAGGTTGCTCTTCACCATTGCGGCATAGTGAAAACAAAAATAGAACAATAATCAACGTGGTCTTTAAAACAGTTAAGTTTATGATGACAATAATAACACTCCAGAAAATATAAAAAAAACAATATAGATATGGAACACAACTCCCAGCCCCACCTTCCACAATACTCCATAACAGATCCCTAACTCTCTCTTTAACCTTAAAATTATTTTAATCCCATCATTGTGGTGACGGGATCTTTGTGCCTAAAAAGTGTCGTGTGATAAATGAAGCAAAGCGGCCTTTTACCATCATACTAGCAGTTCGATTCTCACAATCACAATCCGGGCCACACGCATCAGTAATCATTCATAAAGCCGTGAATCGTCTAATAATTATAAATAAACTATACTAGTATTGACACACACTTCACTTCAAGTTGGCAGCTTGCAAAAAAGAAAAAGAATAAAAAACAAACATTTATCAAGATCACTACAAGTAAACAATATCAAAGAACTAATATACACGAATTTTTAGCAAATGATCACGAGCGAAGTAATGAAACAACTACTATCCTTCTCAATAACTCATCGATAATTAATTTTCCTTTTATTAAATGATTTAATTTTCCGTTTTTGGTTTGTACATAGATACTTTCTGCAACAAAATATAAATCTAATCTTTCGATTGTAATCTTCTAATGGTGAGAGTTACTTATATCTATTAGTCTTAACCATAAAACATATATATTTTCCTAAGGGTAATATAAACTAGTCTTTTAGTATTATCTTAGTAACCTATTTTAAAAACTAGTCTCTATGTTTGAGAGACCACTGAGATAGAAATCACTTGTATTATGATGTCTTTGGCCAATTTTACATGATCTCTTTGACATATTTGGTAGTACTGGTACAMCATCATTTGTAAATTTTAATTTAAATTATATGAAATTTAAAAATCCAACAGGGACACTCATGCATTTGAACATCAAAATAAATCATCATTCACTAACATCACATCTTTGTTTTCTAATTTAACATGAACAATTATCAAATTGAGCAAATAAGTCCCGACAAATATAACGCAAACCCAGCATACAAATTTCTCGAAACAAATATATAATCAAACATTATACAAACTAAATGAATAAGAAAAGTGGAGATTACAAATGGGGATGAAATTTGCAGGGTGATAAAATCATTATACTAACTTAAATCAAGGTTAATCACCAGAATATCATAAAATTCTAATTCATTCAACACTCAGCACTGTATTCACACCATTTACTCTACTTCTTGTGCCTGCTATGAATTGAATTCATGCCAACATGTCTCTATAATAATAATCAAGTAGTTAATTTCCTAATCAAAGTCGTTAACAAAGTAAGTTTACAAATAATTATCAAATTAAGATTAAATTACAAAGTGACCTCGCTTTTCTTAACAGTCACAAATAAACCAGATAATTCAGTRAGAAAAGTAGAACTATTCTTCAAAAGTTACCAGGGACTTCTGGATAACAACTCTCCAGCTCAGTTAAGAAGCTAAGGTGTAAGGCAACCAATTTTGAGATTCTTATAAATAAATTAAATAAAATAAATAAATAATMTATAGCTTCTCAAATTGAGAATCTTGAATGGGCAGAAGAAAAAACCAGAACAACCTAACAAATGCAAACACTCARTAAATAGCTCCCAACAAACAGGAACAATTAACAACAAATGCAAGCAAAATCATTTCATGTTCATTCTAAACTGATTACAGTCTGCTGTGGGGAAATATAACATCATTTCAATTTCAAAACATTGCACCCATTCTACATCCAAAAGCTTAAAACAAAAAAAAACATAAGTTAGACATTCTTTCAAATTCATCAAACCTAACTCATTGATCAAATGAAATTCCAAGGGCCAACTAATAGTGTCATTAACAAAGCGTCCAATGAACAAGCTTTAAAATGAGCACAATAACATAAAAAAACAAACTAACTAAAACTTCACTTCTCCAATGTTTCTAAACAAAATTCCACTAGAAGGACGAAAACATCTCACAAGCACAAACAAATCAGCAAACAACGTTGCAAAACCTAATCAAATATAACTAAAAAAAATCCTTACTTCAAGTTAAACCCTAGAAATCAACTAATTAATAAACAAAACCATAGATATTGAACTAATCAAAAATCACATCCACAAAATCAAATCTCAGAAGCAACAACCCCGAAATTTATTTAAACTGCCATCCTATCAAAATCAAAAACACTAATTCACAAAACTCCAAAATTTATCGAAAAAATGAAAAACCCTAGAAATGAAACTAATCAAAAATCAAATTCACATTCACGAACCTCAGAAACAACAATCTCCGAGACCGGAGCTTCACGGAATTGACATAACACACACTCGCCACCACTCGCCGGAGAATCGTCCCACAATCGCAGGAGAATCGGCCAACAATCGTCGGAGAATCGGCCAACAATCGCCACAAAATCGGCCTCTAGTACGCAAAGACCTACCCGTTATTAGTCAACACTCGTCGGAGATTAGTGATGCGTTCTTTGGAGCAGGAGACAAAGAGGGATTGAGAGCTTGAAGATCCATCCAGACAACGAGGAGAGAGAAAAACAAAAATCTTATTTTGATTTTGATTTTGAATTTGGGAAATGGTATTTTAAAACTTGAGACTACTTTACTGAGAAAAAAATAAATCACGTGACCTACTCCATTTCATTGGACCCAATTGCAATCCTTCTACCCCACTTGAAAAGACAATTATAACCCTCTGTTGCGTTTTCTCACACAGCAAATTGTTGTATGTATCAGCGCTCACTATACTACTATCCTACTTCGTATTAGATTTTGCCTTCATACAAAACACTTTTTTTCCATTCTTTTTTCTTTACAACGTAAGATTAGAGCAATTGACCAAACAGAAAAGTACAAAAGATTTGATGCATTTGAGAACATCAATAAAGTAGATGGCTAAGTCAAAAGTAATCAGAATCTAAGAAGTAGGGATGCTAAATACCGTCGTGTATTTACTTTACCGCCTGTATTGAGTTAGGACTGAATTACCCTGACATTCACTCCCTCACCACACACATCATTCACCCTCATCACCAATCACTCATTTCTTTCCAACCCTTTCACTTTACCAACCTTTCACGCGCCTCATGATCGGATCATCACCGCCCCACAACATCGGCTGAGCACCCGACCACCATACATACTCCCAATCATCAACGTCGCACTATGGCCTGCGCAGCTGTGACGCCTAGCACTCACAGCACTCAATGCATATTTTAATTAAATTATATATAGAAATATTGTTATGATTGAGGGAAGGGGAACTAATAGGGTGTAAATTATGAGAGAAGTTGAGTAATGAAGAAAGAAAAGTATAGTAAATAACGAAATCAAACTGCCCTTTCTAAACTGAACAAGTGAGTGAAATTGGCAAAACGAAAATTATTATGATGATGAATAAAGAGAATGTCGCATAATAAGATGTGATGATTGTTTTGAAATTGGTAAAGAAGATTATAATGCAAGTATTATTTTTTTGTCTCATTCATTGTTAATCTGATCAGATATGAATCAACACGCTGCGGGGTTCAACAAGATTCTACAGCGAGGGGCCGAAGTAATTTTTTTAAAATTTCCAAAATAGGACTTGTGTGGAACACACAGCCCATGGTACCTGCTGATTGTGGCGCAATCCAAGGACAACTACGTGATATGCACCAAGCCAATGGCGATTGCTTGTCAAAATCACACAGTTTCCATTGGACTAATATGCGCAAATCAAGCAAGTTTCCTTCGACTTGTCGTAAAATCACGCGGAACCATGGACTTGTGTGTTGACACGAGTGTCCATTAAAATTTTACTAGACAGATTTCACAAAATAAAACGATATGAGTTCAAAATTCGAATGTTATCTCAATCATGTGGGGAGACTGGCAAATCCGCCATGTATTACTAGAATTACATCACTAGCTAACAATCAATATCATAATTACTACACTAAGTCACCGAAATCATATATTTTACAAAATTCAAACAACAACACTAAACTACTACTAATTAACTATAACTAATTCACTTACAATAAATGCAACAGACCAACATCAACTGTACTGAAATGTTTAACTTAGGATTACTACTACTACTACTACTACTGTTATTGTTAGTATTGTTATACTATTATTATTAGTATTGTATGTTATTGACATTGTTTTAATTAACTACGATACATTAAACTTTAGAAGATCGAAGCAATTACAAAACGACTTCATAATGTAAGAAAGAGACATTAACTAACGAAGTCAAATAAACAGTAATGAAATTAATAAAGATTACAACATCCAATGAAAACTACTCGAGTACATAATAACGAACTACGCACCGAAATATGGTAATTGTATGGTGAGAATAATCAAATGTAAAATGTATTTGTGATTGGAAATTAATGATTGCGTTTTAAGATTAATAGTTGTAAAAATATAAATCATTAAGTTTATCCGAACTGAATGAACTAAAATAAGCTGAAAAAACACGCTAACACACTAGATAAATAATTAGATAATAACTATGAAAGATTACTCCTCTTATCAACTAAACTATTATAATAACAATGGCAAGCAATGACAATTTTGTAAAACAAAATCGAAATTGTGACTATGTGTATCAAATCACGCAGGTCCAACGAACTCATGTGATTTAATACACAGGTCCAATAATAAAATTACTCGATATGCACACACAGGTCCAATAAGGTGTTTTCAAATCACACAAGTTACCATTGGACTCGGCATGTCAATCATTGCAAACCGCAACCCACAACAATTAAGCCAACCGTCCACAACGCCGTCCAGGACACAACGAGCTCATCATCCCCGTCGCCGCACACCCAAACTACCCCAAATCAGTAGAATAAAAACAATTAATATCAAACCAAATATCAAAATTAAAATGAAACCATATGAAAATTACAAAAAATTATAAAAATAACAACAATAACACACTAGCCTACAATCAATATCGTGACACTAATCACAAGTTATAGACATTCATTATTACAACATCAAATGAACAACAACTATACTACTAATGAAACTAACTAATACCACTTACAAATTATTAATCGCAACAATCTAACATCTTAACATACACTACCACTATCATTTTATAAAACAATAATACAAAACAATATATAACATGAAAACTAATTTAACTCCCTAAATTAAATATAACTATTAAGATAATCACAATTGGAAAAGTAATTCACAATTTTTGTTAAAAAAAAATTAAAAACGAGACATGCGTGTCAAAATCACGCAGGTCCAATGGAAACATGTTTGATTTTGCTGCGTAAGTCCAATGGAGACTTGCGTGATATCAACAAACAGGTCCAATGGAAACCCGCGTGCTAAAATCACGCAGGTTACCATTGTACTCGCGTTTTAAAATCACGCAGGTATCCATTGGGTTTGCGTTTCAAAATCACGCAGGTATCCATTGGGCCTACGTGATTTTGGCACGCAAGTGTCCATTTCCGAGATTTCAAAATCACGAATTTGCAGATTTTAGGAAGTTCGGATTTCGAGCGTACCTTGGCCATTGGTTCTTCGAATGCTTCAACGACTGCTTCGACTACCACGGTGGATGTCGGTCGCCGCTTGTGGTGGTGTTGGTGGGGCGAAATTCCGATTGGTGGTGTTGGTGGTTGAGCTTCTTCCTCACCTCTCTTTGTGTCGAAAATGGGGAGCTTGTGGTGGTTTCAAGTGGTGGTGGTTGCAAGGTGGTGGTGGTTGCAACGTGACTGTGGTGGTGGAGGTGGTGTTTGCAAGTTAGAGATGGTGGGGTAGTGAGTGGGTAGAGAGAGAAGGTGAAATATTACTAAAATAGGAGCTGAGTAAGGGTAAAAGAGGTAGTTTGCTACGTATTTTAGGCGGTGTGGAGTAATTTCGAGCGGCATTTAACAATTCAGAAGAAGTATCCCACATCGATAGTGAAATGAAATCATACATGCCTTATATATTTAAAATTTTTGTATATGTATTGTTGAGCTAATGACCCAAGTGGGGACATTATTGTAGGTCATAGAGCGCTGTCAAATTACAATTAAAATTTAAAACCCGCATTGCTTTGTTGTTTGAAAAAACTTACTCCTTTTTATAACTTTTTCAAGCCATGGTTTTTTCTATCTTTCGATGTGGGAAAAAGTAGTCAAACAAAATTTAAGATGGCCAAAAGGCTCGTATTGTAGGAGTAGATAATTCCAATCAATCTTAGCAAGATCAATGATGATATATCAAGTTATCATTTTAATAYATATTGGTTTTACATCAATGTACGTGAATTATAATCGATTCGTGTGACATGTTATTTAGTTTCATTAATTWAGTTTAGGCTAGTGGCAACTTGTATTGACTTTGATTGTATCAAGGAACTATTAAGTCATGGCTATAATGTATAACATCACACCTTTAGGCCTCGCTTGGTATGAGGGTAATRTATTAAGAGGATAATAAAAGTAAAATTTGAGAAAACAAAGATGTTTAGATGTGAAAATAAAGGGATGGAGTGGTGATGGGGAAGATAAAGTGGTGGTAGTGGGAGGAAATTATAAGGGGAACCTATAAAGTCTCAAATGTAACTTATTAAAAACTTATGAACAAGGAACGTTGTCTCTGAAATATTATTATGACAATCTAACAAACTCACGACTACATTGTAACATTAACAACTTATTATTTTTTTAGTTTTTAATTGTCTGGGATTAAAAAGCACGAACAAAAGAGAGATAAGTCACCTAACATCCTGAGATGGAAAATGAAGGAAAATAGAAGTACAAAACATAAGAATATCATTTTTTACTAGGTAATTAAGTTAATGATTGCTATTAGAAACTCTATCCTAAGACTAATCGAATTAGACACCCTTGACATATAAAAGTAGACATTAAGATATCAACCAATAAATCAACTATAACATACCATATTAGACATCTCCTCTTTCGTACTAAATGTATGAAACTTTATCGTTATTAGATTGTTGAWACAATCATCTATCTCCTTAAGAGAGGTATTATCGTAAAACATCATAATAATTGACTATGATATCATATGGAGTTGACTTTGATCTTATATGGAGTTGATTAATTAACTTAGACGGAGTTGATTAGTTGACTTTGATATCTTATACTCATAACTCAATGACATCTATAAAATTTTATGTAAGAATCTAGCTTCA
>SNQN01000745.1:64085-110386 GCA_008642245.1 Bassia scoparia
CTAAAACTAATAAAGAGAATTGTGATTAAATCGATTAACGAAACTTGGGCAAAAACTGAACTTGTTCCTACTCACTCATATGAATCATAACCTTCACTCACTTCAATAATTCAAACTCAACCAAATATTGTCAAATAAATTATTTCCTTGAAGACTCCTAACTTGATCAAGCTAAGCAAAGTGCAATACCTAACCCTAACTATTGAATAATTCCTTCAAAGCAAAGAGAATTATCAGAATAGAAGCTTTAAAACCGGAGCAACAATAGCAATGAACTCTGTTCCTGTTCAAGGAACTTACAAAGAGAAACAATGGAATATTAGGGTGAAAATAATGACTGGGGATGACAACTGGCACGTACGAGTCTTCCGTCAACGTCCTGAGAATGGACACTAGTCTCCTCCGACTAACCTGCAAAACAAGCAAAGGTGACTAACCTGGGGGATCTCTKGGAAAAGCCCCTCCGATGCTTAAGTCAGCAAGGAGACCTAACTAAAGGTTGAGCAAGCTAGATATAGGCACTAGACTGTACTCGGTGGGTTCAGAATTAGATACCTGGAATGGGCTCACCAACCCCCTTTTTATAGGGTTTAGTGAGGTTGACCTTGGTGATTTTCCCAATATGGGACAAGTATTATAATCAAACAACGTGGGACAAAGGTGCAACTATCTTCTGTGGCTTTGTCAGAGTGCCTTTTTGACAGTCACTATTGTATCCTACCCCTGTTGGGTGCCCTTATTACGTAGGCACGTGGGGCCCACCTGTTTCCCTTGCACTCGAGTGGGACCTATCGGATGCCACGTGGCAACCAATAACTAGGTAAGGACAATTAGCCCCACACTTGATACCTATACCAAGATCTGAGGGAGGTTAGGTGTCAAGCGGAATGAAGCTTGATCCTCCCGGTCTGGTTGTGCAACTCTCGAGCTTATAAGGCCGAGGGTACCCGATCAGGGATTTAACCAAGGAGCCGGCCAGGCTGCTTGTTCGAAGGTCATAGACCAACGGTTGTGCCAAGACGGTGTTCCCGATGGGGGAAGGTCACCTAGGCTATAGTTCGCTTTTTAGCTTAAGTGTGGCCTCTCGGTGAGAGGGAGGCTGACTTTCAAAGGCTACTGCCCGATGGGGACTAATGAGCCCCATTATGTTTGAAACTCGAGGGCTAATGAGCTTCGTAGTATTTGAGCCCCAGGTCATGGGGTTACTGGCTCGGTTAAGGACTAATGAGTCCCATGCGACAGAATGCCGAGGGGCTAGCAAGCCCTATGTCGGCTGAACCCGGAAGGGATAATAAGCCCCAACATTTGCCGAATCCTAAGGGGCTAATAAGCCCAATGTTGGCTGACTATTGAACCTTGGGGATGTTTGCTCGATCAGGGGCTAATAAGCCCCAAAGTTGACCGAGTGTTGGGTTTTTGATGATGTTRGTTGATCTTATACACGTTTGAAGAGGGTTTCCTTGACATCTGAGGGCACCAGCCTCGGAATAGTGGAGCAGGSCCCTTAGTTCCTGAGGGTGCCGGTCTCGGGGAAGTTGAGCATACCTCTTGATTCCCRAGGGTGCCAGCCTCGGGAAAAGGAGAGTGAACCCTTGAGTCTTGAGGGTTCCTTGGATCCCGAGGGCGCTAGCTCCGGGAAAGGAAATATGGTTCCTTGGATTTTGAGGATGCTAGCCCCGGGAAAGGAAATATGGTTCCTTGGATCCCGAGGTTGCTAGCCCCGGGAAAGGAAAGAATGGTTCCTTGGATCCCGAGGGTGCTAGCTCCGAGAAAGGAAATATGGTTCCTTGGATCACGAGGTTGCTAGCCCGGGGAAATGAAATATGGTTCCTTGAATCCCGAGGTTGCTAGCCCCGGGAAAGGAAATATGGTTCCTTGAATCCCGAGGGTGCTAGCCTCGGGAAAGGGAATACGGTTCCTTGGATCCCGAGGTTGCTAGCCCCAAGAAAGGGAATATGGTTCCTTGGATCCCGAGGATGCTAGCCCCGGGAAAGGGAATATGGTCCCTTGGATCCCGAGGGTGCTAGCCCCGTGAAAGAAAATATGGTTCCTTGGATCCCGAGGTTGCTAGCCTCGGGAAAGGAAAAAATGGTTCCTTGGATCCCGAGGGTGCTAGCCCCGGGAAAGGAAAGAATGGTTCCTTGGATCCCGAGGGTGCTAGCTCCGGGAAAGGAAATATGGTTCCTTGGATCCCGAGGTTACTAGCCCCGAGAAAGGAAATATGGTTCCTTGAATCCCGAGGGTGCTAGCCCCGAGAAAGGGAATACGGTTCCTTGGATCCCGAGGTTGCTAGCCCCGGGAAAGGGAATATGGTTCGGGAAGAGTTGAAGTTGGGAAAAGGAGGTAAATTGCGTCTTGGTTTTGCCCAAGTGTGAAGGCTCGGCAAGGATGGTCTCTCCTTTTCCAATGAGGAGGGATGAACCCGAACGATATTCTTTGTCTTTTACCATTAATGGTAGTATGTGACGTGTCAAGGTAACTGTTCACCTTCTTCTGCTTATATAATAGTAACTTTCCTTTCATTTTTCACACTTTCCATTTCTAAAACTTCACTTTCTCTCTCTAAAAGTTTACTCTCTTCGCTTTCTAGAGATTTACTCTTTTCTCTCTAGAGATTTTTACTCTCTTCTCTCTCTAGAGATTCTCCTCTCTCTCTAAAGGGATTTTCTTGGAGCTTCTCTCTCTAGGGCAACAGTACCTGGTGAAGGGCTTGGAACCAAAGAGGAAGTACGTTCTCATCTCTCTAGTTTTCCCGACTTAAGGTGTGCGACCCTTCTGACCTTCTTGACTTAGGTTTTTGTATATTGCATGATGGCCAACTTCCCCTCTGATTCCGAGCTTGATAGTAGCCTTATATATTCCCCGACCCAAGGTTTAGTGTTTTCTGACTTGAACCTTAGTATCAGTGTAGCTTATGATGAACTTCCCGAGTTAGAAACCATTGATGACTTGCCAGGATCTGACTTAGATGATATGCCTGAGCTTGAGTTCATTGATGACATGCTTGAGCCCGAGCCCGTACATAACCTTTTAGTATTAGGACCCGTGGATAACCCTCCTGCATCGGCTATTGTGAATAATCCCTCGGTGCAGGAGTATGTTTATGACCTTGTGGATGGGATCCCGTATCTAGACAATGCCATTTTACCCAATGGTGCCACCATCCCGAGTGTAGTGTATGACCAGTATATATTGGATGGCATCCCGATCCAGACTCCACCCTTGAACCCCGAACCTGAGGGAGAGGAGTTAGAGGGGGTTCCCCGACCTTGCGCAATCACTGTATGTAGGAATAAGGGGAATGACTGTGTCCAATTTCTTTGAAAATTTGTAGATAATACGATAACTTATCAAATTGACAGAATGGCTGGAGCTTCCACATCTGGTCAAGACGTCCCGGACAACGAGAGAGGCCCGGGATCCTTCTTAATCAAGAGACACTATCAGCAGCGGGTATTGAAGGAGCTGCATTTCTGGGAGAGTAATAAGTACTATCTTTCCCCCCCGTACCGATATTGCCCCAAAGTTTGATCAGTCGATCATTACTCCTCCCCCGGGTATGGTGGGGATTTACCGAGGCCACTTGGAGATGGGTCTTCGGTTTCCACTCGATTCCTTCATCCCGGTCATTCTAGACAACTATAACCTCGCCCTTCACAACTTGATGCCCTATTCTATTTCCCATATAGTGGCTTTCTTATCCATCTGCAATTGGACGCAGAGACCCCCGACCCTGACCTTGTTTCAAAACATTTTCAAACTATCCGAATGTCAGGGGGAGCTATATGGCCGAGGGTGGTGGATCTTTCAATGCCGAAAGCCATACAAAGTCTTGGGTAGGACTCGATCGAGTTGGAAGGGCTTCCGTCGAGAATTTCTGTTTGTTTACAGGCCTATGGCCTGGGATTTTCCCTGAGTTAGGACACTTAACCGTCCTAACTTGATTTTAAATTATAACGTCCCACCCATGAATGCATCCGAGGGTGTGGTGGCCTTCTATTTTCTGAGGGAGAAGCTATGGGCGAACAAGGAGCCTTATGCTCTTCCCGACCTGATCAAGGGCTGGCTACCCGATTGTGACATCTTGCAGAATGAGCACTATATGGCTATGTGCCGTCTGAGTCAGAAGATGTCGCCCGGTAGGGTCCTTCTTCGGGTTTCCCGATGCCTTAGCCTTGTTCTTCATGTATTTTGTTTTGTTTGCCTGTATARATTCTAACCTGTTGTTAATGCAGAGGCTGGTAGATTCGACAATTTGGAGATGGCTGGGATCATCGATGCTCAAGACTTTCTGTTTGCAGGCTTGGCTGATGACATTCAGGCGGGGAACCTCTCGATCCCAACTGCTCCTGATGTAAGTACTTCGTTGTGAATCTCCAAGCCGAACTATAACACTTTGCTGTTTTTCTTTCTAACTCTTTATGCCTGCCTTGCAGAATCCGAAGAAGAATATATCTTCGGAGATGGAGGGGGTCYATGAGGCTGACCTTGACCAGGAACATCCCMCTGTTCCTCGTCCCGGCCCTCGCCTGGTGGACAACTTCGACAATTTCGATCCGAGCATCCATATCGACTTTRCTGGGGACATCGGTACTCCTTACCAGAGGAAGAGGCCTTAGAGGGACTTGGAGGCTGGTCCTATAATTCCCCTCACCCAGTTGGATGATGAGGGGAAGCAGAAAAGGGCTCAGTCTACCCTCTCGGAGGTGGTTCATCARGAGGATGTCTYGGAACTTATGAAGGTGGAGGCCCGGGCCCAAGAAACTAAGGAGCTGCAGAAGGCCTGGCTAGAGGTAAATCTTTTCCTGCCGATGCTGTATACTTGTGATTTTATTATTTTCATTGCATGTCTAACGGAAATATGTTTTTATAGCTGACTGTCCGCATGCACTCTTTGTCACTGCATCATAGTGCCAACCAGAAGTCCTTGACCCGRAAGATGAATGTCATCTAGGAAAAATMCAAAGAGTTGATGGCCCTACAGGAGGAGAAGGCCGTGYYGCAAAAGTGGAAGGATGAGCGCCTAGACCTTGACAAGGATTGCTCAGCGGCTCGGGAGTTAGYTGAGAAGAGGMAGCGATCCATCGACCGGAGGAATGACACCATCGAGAGTTTGACCAAGTCTCTCGAAGAGGAGAAGAAAAAACTCGCCAATGGTGGGAAGGCAATGGTGGATGCCTAGTTTGCGACTCCTGWGGGTCGCAAGTACAGGATTAAGATTRGTCGGGAGTCTTTCTAGACCAATGTCGACCATTCCCTCGGGAAGATGGAGTCTGCTTTCTCGACGGTYGTCCYTGGTCACTGGCCTGCTCTACGCCAGAAGTATGATGAGCTGATGGCTCAAGAGCTTGCGGCCTTGCAAGAGAGGTCGAAGGCCGCTGCCCAAGCTTGTCAGGAAGCCGCCGCGAGTGCTGCTACAGTTACTGCTGCTGCTTCTACCAMGACTGCTGCTGTTGCTGGGTCGTCGGGTCAACCAAATGTCCAAGSTGGTCAGGGATCGGGTCACTCTGCTCAGGAYAAGGAGCCGGAGTACGTACAAGAGCACTCTGCCAGCTCTCCTGAGTAGTCTTCTTCAGCCTTTACATTTATTGCTTTTCTCTGTTGGYCATGTTCTGACCAAAATTGTAACTTAAAATATTTTGYAAGTCTTTTTAGTCGGTGCGTATTCCCGACCTTTGTAATTGAATATTATTCACTTGCCAGCCGAGTCTGGCTTTCATTTATGCAAATTTGAATTTGACTCAATTGCTCATTCCGAGTGCCTATACTTGTTTCTATTTTGGTTAGTTTTATCCTTTACTTCAATTTCTCGATCGTATGTAGTTGGGTTTTCTACCCTTTTCTAGCCTTCGTGTCTCCGATCCCGAGGATTGGTGTGTCCACCTTTATCTTGGTGAAGTGCCTCTAAGGCATGTGCAGCCCCTAAGGTTGACATATCCAAGACCGAGACCCAACACTTAGTGAAATGTGTGTATCAAAGTGGGCAAAAAGAGAACAAATGTTGAAGGAAGACTTTTTCTTTATTAATGCGTTTTATTACAACGGGTGTTAGTCATAGCTAGGCTGACCGAACACTGCTCGGTCAGGGGATCCGACTAGGATGGCCTGACAGAGAGCTATGTTGTGCTACAACATTCGAAGAATAAGAAAATAAATAACATGCAAGTCTTGACCTTCAGATGTAATATTTGTGGAGGTTGTCGGCATTCCAAGGCCGAGGTAGGGGTTTTCCTTCTGTATCCTCGAGCCTGTAGGTGCCAGGTCTCACCATCTCAGTTACCCGATAAGGGCCTTCCCAATTTGGGTTGAGTTTGCCCAGCATATTTTCCCGACCTCTTGCTTCGAATCTTCTACACACCCAGTCACCGACATGGATTTCCCAGGTCTTCACCCTTCGGTTGAAGTATCTTGTGATCTTTTGCTTGTAAGTGATGGACTTCAACAATGCATTCCCTCGGGTCTCGGGTAACAGATCGAGGTCGATCTTTTTGAACTCTTCATTCTGGTCGTGATCATAGAAAGTGATCCGAGGGGAAGGCACCCCGATCTCAACAGGGAGGACAGCTTCACTGCCGTACACCAAAGAAAAGGGGGTATGACCAGTGGCTTTTTTGGACGTTGTCCGAGCTGACCATAAGACCCCGAGGAGTTCATCGACCTAGGTACCCTTAGTGCCTTCTAGTTTTGTCTTGATTCCTCGAAGCATGACCTTGTTAGCAGCTTCTGCTTGTCCATTGGTTTGAGGTCTATCCACCGAGGTTGCTCGGATGCTGATGCTGAACCGAGGGCAATATTCCTTAGTGGCTTCACTGACGAAATGTCTCCCGTTGTCTGTCACAAGGACCCGGGGTAACCCGAACCGGGTGATAATGTTCCTCTAGAGGAACTGCCGAACCTTTTTCTCGGTGATAGTGGCCAAAGGCTCGGCTTCTATCCACTTGGTAAAATAGTCTACTGCAACAATGAGGAATTTTCTCTGCCCCGAGGCCTGTGGAAAGGGTCCCAACAGATCCATGCCCCACTTGTCGAATGGAAGAGTGGGTAGGATGGCCGAGAGCCTGTTTGCTGGTCGGTGGGGCACCGAATCATTCTTTTGACACCTTTCGCATTTCTGTATCAAGTCATGTGCCTCTTGCTTGAGGGTAGGCCAATAGTATCCGGCCCGAAGAACCTTTCCAGCCATGGTTCTTGCCCGGTGATGGCTACCACATGCCCCTTCATGGATTTCTCGAAGGATGTAGACTCCCTCGTTCGGTGTTACACACCGAAGCAAGGGATGAGTGTAGGACTTTTTGTATAGCCGTCCGTGATACCACTCAAACCATTGAGACTGAGTCCTGACTCTCTCTGCTTGCTTTGGGTCATCAGGGAGTTGTGCATCCCGAAGATACCGGACTATCTGGTCCATCCATGTAGCTCCTTTGTCCTGGACCATAGTAGAAGTCTGAGTGTTGATGCTGGGCTCCTTCAATACTTCCCAAGTGATGGTCTGAGGTTCGAGGGACTCGGTTGAGCTGGCTAGTCGAGATAGTGCATCTGCTTGATTATTTTCTGACCAAGGGATGTGATGAATGGAGAAGTGTTTGAACTTCTGGGAAAGCTCTCGTACCTTGTTCAAATACATTTTCATCTCATCTTCTTTGGCTTCGAATTCTCCTTTGACTTGACCCACGATCAGTTGTGAGTATGACTTCATTATCAAAGAATTAGCCCCAGCAGATAAGCACATCTGCATCCCGAGGATGACTGCTTCATACTCGGTTTTGTTATTCGAGGCGGAGAACCCAAACTTGACCGTGTACTCTAACTTGTCCCCGTTATCTGCCTTAATCAGAATGCCTGCTCCATTTCCATCCTTGGTAGCTGAGCCATCAACGTACACCTCCCAACCCTTGGCCTCAGTCGCCGATGTGGGTCTATTTGTGCACTCAACTATGAAATTCGCTAGAGCCTAGGCCTTGATTGCTCGTCTAGGCTCATATTCCAACGCATAGTCTGCGAGCTGATCTGACCACTCTGTCATCCTTGTTGAATGATTTCTCCCTTTGATGACCTTCGTGATTGGCTGTCCGGCTAGGACTTTGATAGCATGGGCGTGAAAGTAGGGCTTGAGCTTCCGCCTAGCGACAACTAGGGCATATACCATCTTCTCAATCTCCGAGTACCGAGACTCGGCTCCTCTATAGGCATGGCTTACAAAATAGACCGGGTGCTGAGTTTTATCTCTTTCAGCAATYAAGACTGCGCTCAACGCATATTCTGATATTGCCAGGTACAAGTAAAGCGGCTCCCTCGGTAAGGGGGAGACAAGCTTCGGTAAGCTAGATAGATGTTGTTTTAGTTGCTGAAAGGCTGCTTCTTCTTCTTCGTCCCAGCTGAACGAGGGCCCCTTCAACATTTCGAAGAAGGCCAAGCTTTTATCTGCCGATCGGGATAAGAACCGATCTAAGGCAGCCATGCATCCTGTGAGCCTTTGCACTTCTTTGACTGACCTTGGGGACTCCATGTTGATGATCTCTTGAATCTTATCGGGGTTGGCCTCGATACCCCTCTCATCGACCAGAAATCCAAGGCACTTTCCTCCGCGAACTCCAAATACGCAATTCTTGGGATTAAGCTTCATGTTATACTTTCTGAGGGATTAAAAGGCTTCCCTGAGGTCTGAGATGTGATCTTCTACTTTCCTGCTTTTGACTATCATATCATCGTCATATATCTTAACAATCTTCCCGATCTGCCCTTCGAAGATCTTGTCTACCAATCTTTGGTAGGTGGCTCCCGCATTCTTGAGGCCGAATGGCATCACTTTATAACAATAGACCCCCTGCTTGGTGATGAAAGCGGTGTGGGGTTGATCTTCCTCTGCCATCGGGATCTGATGGTAGCCGGCGTTGGCATCCATGAAGTTGAACAACGCATGTCCCGCGGTAGAATCGACTAGGGCATCGATTTTTGGCAGTGGATCATTATCTTTCGGACACCCTTTGTTAAGATCAGTAAAGTCAACGCACATGCGCCAAGTTCCATTTGGTTTCCTGACCAGCACCATATTGGCCNAGGTGGCTCCCGCATTCTTGAGGCCGAATGGCATCACTTTATAACAATAGACCCCCTGCTTGGTGATGAAAGCGGTGTGGGGTTGATCTTCCTCTGCCATCGGGATCTGATGGTAGCCGGCGTTGGCATCCATGAAGTTGAACAACGCATGTCCCGCGGTAGAATCGACTAGGGCATCGATTTTTGGCAGTGGATCATTATCTTTCGGACACCCTTTGTTAAGATCAGTAAAGTCAACGCACATGCGCCAAGTTCCATTTGGTTTCCTGACCAGCACCATATTGGCCAGCCAATCAGAGTATTTACATTCCCGAATGAAGCCTGCTTCCAGCAATTTCTTGATATCTGAGGCTGCTGCTTCATTCCTCTCTTGCCCCTAATGTCTGAGCTTTTGCTTTACACTCCGATATCCGTCCTTGATGCTGAGTTTGTGCACCATGACTGAGGGGTCAATCCCAGGTATCTCCGTAGCAGMAAATGCGAAGACATCACGAAATTCCTTAAGAGTGGAGACAATTTGCTCCCGGGTGTTGGGTGTGAGTGACTTCCCGACTAGGACAGTGTGTTCCGGGTCGTGGTCAATCTGTACTTCTTCGTGGGCCTCCGCTGGCTGAGGCCGATTGTATCTTTTGACGTTCTCACTGAGATACACATCCAGCCCGGTGAGGGCTTCCTTCTAAGGGGGTCTTTTCCGCTTTTGCCCGACTGAAGGCTCAGGGTCAGCGTTGCGGAGGCTATTGACGTAACACTCCATGGCTGAGCGTTGATTGTCATATAGCCGACCAACGGATCCGGAATCTGTTTCATACTGCAATAGCAACTGATATGTAGAGATGGATGCCTTTACCTTATTAAGTGTAGGTCTGCCGAGGATGATGTTATAGGGGAGGTCCATATCTACGATAGTGAAGTACACTTGAGCCGAACGGCCCAGGTCCTTCTCCCCGAGCCTAAATGGAAGCTTACTGACGCCTTCTGGGTACGTTCGCTTTCCGCCAAAGCTGACTAGAGGGTGGTCCGAAGCGACTAGGTTAGAATTAGAATACTTCAGTTTCTGCAAACAGTCCCAAGTAATGATGTTCGAGGAACTTCCACTATCATCGAGCACTCACTTCACCCGAGCATTGGACACCTTGATCTCGACTAACAGAGGTTCATCATGGGGCACAGTGATAGGCTTGGCCGAGTGCTCATCGAAGACCATTGCTGGGCAGTGGGGAGGTACCWCACTATCGACCTTCAATACTTGGTGCGTGAGGTCCTCTAAGTGACGCTTTCGTCCTCAATTGCTAGGTCCTCCTGAGGCATGCCCTTTGGAGATCACGTTCACAGTATGCATTGTTTCATGCTGTATGAGCTGATCCTCCTTTCACGAGGCTGTTTGTTCTTTAGGTATCCTTCTTCCTGACAGGCAGGGTTACCGATTCAGTTTCCTTAGTTGGCAAGTAGCGATCGCCTGTTTAGTTCTCCACAAATCGTACGAGAATGGTGTGTCTTGCGCATTCCTTTAATGATAATTACACACCAAAAGATTTCATTTCGCCTGTGCGATAGTCCGAAACTATACGGGCTTGTAAAATGGCCAGGCTGTAATGTCTAAGAACTATGATCCCTCCTTTGGTTGTACCGAGGTTCATCTCCTCCATCTCTGAGTTTGGCTTCTGCCCAATGATTGAGTCCACCCCCTGTATCAACTGCCTTTCTCTTTCCCTCTGATGAGGCACTATTCTTCAGCATGTTTATTAATTTCGAGCCGAATATACTTTGACCAAGTCCAGAGCCTCTGAGTACTTGTAATGCCCTCGATGACCAAAGTCCCTTAAAATCGCTAGGTTAGAAGCCTGACATGAGGCTGAGAGCAACATGTCCTCTAGATTCGAACATGCCCAGATATTCGGCATAATCGACTTGATGTAAACTAGACAATCCTTGTTTCAAACTCATTAGAATGCAAAACTAGTTTTCTATATGTCGTTTAATCCAGCAATAAATTGTTGTTTATTAACAAAAGCTTTCTAACACCATAAATTGGTATGCATTCCAGATGGTAATTCACTAAACTAACGTGCAGGGCACATACCTTTTGAGTTGTGGAAAGAAACCGACATTCCCATGACGCCTCACATCCTGTTTGTACGACCATCTGAGTCTGAAGGTTCCATGGAATCTTCGGGGTCAGTCGTCCCGCGAAGTCTCAATTGTTGGCACCTTCGACCTTCATTTGGATCCTCTGTATCCGATATTCTGCCGTAGGCCAAGAATGTGTTCTGTGGACGGAGTCGGCATCGGCTGGTCGAGCCCGAGTGCCCCTGCCTGTCTGGACTGCTGAGAGCGAAACTATCTCTGCGTGACCGTGCGACCTTAGATATTGATCGACCGAGGTGACCACTATAGCACTCATGCTGGACGGCTAGGTCGAGCAGGGGTTCGGCCGCTATTCTCCTCGTGTGCAGGGAACGCCGAAGCCTATGGCCATTTGCAGCGGGCTGCCCTTGGCTTGCGGCGATGTTGATGATAGTGCGAGCGTCCATGCTGTCTCACCTTCTATCTAAATACTGACTCGGCTCCAGGGGGGTCTGTTAGATCGGACTGACCTGAGGGGGCTTCTTACCTCTTTCACGATGGAGCAGGTGGCCTCGTCCGGGCATGCGTTGGAATGTCCCCGTTTATGCAGCCTTGATGAGAGGTTCAGGTCCGGCACGATGCTAAGGGCGGCGGACCAGCACAGTGTCGGCGATGATGGCACGTGGCTGAGAACTTTTGCCAACCCATCTTGCGGGAAGCCTTCTTAGGTGCTTGGTGAGAAGACTCACCTTCCGAAAGCAGGTTTTCTTGAGCTCCTGCCTACGTGGACCGGCGTCAGTCGAGCTGAGGAACGGATGGGTGTAGCCGAATTGGTCCTCTCTCCCCCGCCGCCCCAGCACCCGAACCACGTGGCGGTGGATGCAGGCAGTGTCTCCTTCGGGGATGACGACTGCCATCCCCGTGTGCCTGACTGAGTTGACCGTCTAGCTGAACATCATGAGCACCGAACGCGTTACTGACCATGGCTTGCTTATCGTCCCATCAACGGCGTGTTAACTCTGTTCCTGCTTCAAGGAAACTTACAAAGAGAAACAATGGAATAATTAGCGTAAAATAATGACTGGGGGAGGACAACTGGCACTACTGTCTTCCGACACGTCCTAGAAGATGCGAACCACTAGTCTCCTCCGGCTTAACCTGCAAAACAAGCAAGGTGACTACCCGGGATCTCCGGAAAAAGCCCCTCCATGCTTAAGGTCAGCAAGGAGACCAATGAAGGTCGAAGCAAGCTAAATATAGGCACATAGGACTGTACTCGTGGTTCAGAATTAGAATACCTGAGATGGGCTCCACCAACCCCCTTTTTTAGGTTTAGTGATAGGTTTGGTGAGGTTGACCTTGGTGATTCCCAATGATGGACAAAAAGTATATTATTAACAAACAATGTGGGACAAAGTGCCAGCTATCTTCTTGCGAGCTTTGTCAGTGCCCTTTTTGACAGTCACTGTTGTACCTACCCCTCTTGGGTGCCCTTGATTTACGTAGGCATTGTGCAGGCCCAAACCTGCTTCCCTCTGCACTTCGAGTCGGACCTACCGATAGCCCTCGGCAACCAGTAACTGGGTAGGACAACTCACTTAAACAAGCTTCAAGTACCACAATTTCAAATGTGTTAATCCAAAAGTAAACAATTAACAAGCTAATTGAAGTAAACTTATTGCCTACTTCTAGGTTTAAGCAATATATAAAATGAAGCTTAAACCAGCAATGGAAATTCAAGAATTACAATAATTATTAATCCGCCAAATCAATAATGAATGAATATCTAATCAATAAAGATAGCAAGATTTATGACTTAAAGTAGGAGAAATTGGAAATTAAAAAGATTACTTTTAACATAGAGCTTTATGCAGGCAAGAATCAACAAAACCCCAAGAACTAAAATTTAAGCTTTCAAACAAATGCTAGAACAATCATCTTCATGATTCCAATAATAATAATAATAGTTTGATTACAAGAGAAGAGTTTTTGAGATCTACAATTTCGAAGAGAAACAAAATTTAAGAGTAAATTGATAACAAGTATCTTAAGCAATAAAACCWAGGCCCTTCCATCCAGCAAAARCGTCCCCCTTATGTACTAAAAATAAAAATCAAAACCTAAAGTCAAGTGGATTTAAGTCGGCAAAACAGAGGTAGGTTGCTGTCAGATGGCGCGTCGCCATCTAGGTGGCACGAGGCCATCTGGCCCATGGCGGGGCGCCATCTGGGTGGCGCRGCACCATCTGCTCCCTGTCTTGAATGGCTTGCAGCTCTTTCAGGCAAATGCAGGGAGCCATATGGATGGCGTGGCGCCATACTCTTGTGTGATCAACTTGCACTTCTTGGCCTTGGAACTCATCAAGAGTGGTAGGGAGCCATAAACTGCATCCAAAAATATCAACTTTGTTCCAACAATTTCAACCCAACAAGATCAAAGCTAACCAACAAAAAGGAACCAAGCTCATCACAAGTACCCAACTAACCAAACCACAAACTAAGTTAAACTAAAACCAAAACAAAATTGTAATTGCAAATGACTTCAARGGAATAAGTCAAACACAATCTAACTGAAACTAAAAATAAAAAGAAACTAAAAATCACATTACATTAACTAAATATATTACAAAGTCCAACTTCAGTCAAAACCCGAAAGTAGTATWAAAGCATGCAAATGTGAAGAAACAACTAACTAAATACTAAGTAAAAATGCTAAAAGAGTATATAGTGGGACTTGGGCTTATCACTTTATAWTGGAACTTTGCCGAGCTTGTATATAGTTGTAGGCGTGTGCCCTTGTCGGGAATACTTCCTACGTCGATTTTGAATTGTGGGATTGAKCTATAGATCTCGTACATGAGTGCGTTGGGGTGTGTTATCGATARAGGGGATCGTCACCATGCCTATATACATKAATCACGGACGACCGAAGCATTGGTGGAAATCTAATGGTTCGGGGAMATGATACAGACAAGATCTATGAGCCAATCCGCCCGCATGTAGCGGCCWTTACTCGGTCTCATTGTAGTTACATAAATCATAATCATTGAATTCAAAGACCCTATCAATTTGTCCTTAAAAAATGCACTAAACTAATATTATTACGAGAGTTGATTTCTATTATGCATGCATCGCTACCTATCCTAACGACTGTGACCACTTTGAATTAATCAAATTAATATRRTGCCTAAAACCTGTTTATCCATAATTAGTCTGAATTTCATGTKATTCAAGAAAATTCCGGTCTTGATTAAGCARTCAAAAGAGTTATAGGTGCAAAGATCAAGAGTAATATATATAGATTTGAAAACTAAAATATATACAAAGAAACTCACCTTGTATCGCAATCAATACAAAAAACCCAAAGATTAGTGCATCWAATGCTTTGATTCCAATTGAATCGCTTATCACGACAAAKGAAATCGTTAGCATTGACAATTACAATTAAAAAGATTGCAATAAATTTAAAACGATTGAAAACGAATGAATTTACATGATTGAGATCAATAAGGCAAAACAAATTCCAATGTATTTTAATAATCAGAAATTCAATAGCAAGAAAGAGACAGAGTTTGATTGAATAGCTCATAGAATTTGTACCTAAATCCGCAACATGCACTTCCGAAATCTATGACAAATTCTAAGGGACTTTTTATGTTTTATCTACGAGCGTTGTATGTCTGTGGATATGAATTTGAATGAGAGAGAGAGACTTTATAAGAGTGCTTGAATTTGCACTTCGAATCATGATAATTCATTGATTCGGATTAAGGCATCGAGAGCTGTATTTATAGCGTTTTTGGAATTATAAGTAATTAGAATTTAATGATAGGATAACGGAATAGCACTTATCCACAGTCTAGGAACCATATTATACGGTCACCTATCTCGTATATACGGATCTTCCCTAATCGTATATACGAATGTGTGAAGTTGGCATTCACACCGTCAACGAATCCGTCGTGTTGATATTCTAATCATACTTAATATCCATCTTTCGTTATCGGCACAAGATTCTTATCCGTATTTTAACTTGCATCCTAATTTGATATCCGAGATGACCTTTTTATCCACTTAAGGAAACACTTAGTGGACAGATTAATCTTCTAGAATATTCTGGTTCATTTTCGAATTATCGGATTTATTATGAATTCCTGAATTTATTTATTTCTCGAAAATCACTTTATAAAAACTTGCAAAATCATAGAACTCACACAATAACAATGACGACAAATAATCTATACAGGATGATCATCTTATAAAAACCAGATGATAAAATGAAAAGTGCGAAATTGGAGAATAACACTATAATAAATATTTCTTAAAAACACTGCCAAAAATAAAAGAAAAATCCGATATTAAAAAAATAAATATAAATACCTTCGCATAATAATGGACCCTTAGTGTCTGGTTTCGAGCCTCAAATTCAATTCGACCTTGTACAAATGGGTGTGTTGTTATGGATTTTGATCGCAACTTCCAGAAATCAAATCTCTTTCGAAATGTCGTAATATTTTTCCTCATCGGCTATTCAATTAGGGGAACATGTTGGTTGCCTAAAATAGAAGAAATATATGAGAAGAAAGTAAGCTAAAAAACCTTAAAACTTAAAGACACTAAAGTTCCACAAACTATACAATGTGAAATCTAGCCGAAAAAAACTAGTGAAAT
The DNA here is from genome assembly GCA_008642245.1 of Bassia scoparia. Lineage (NCBI taxonomy): Eukaryota > Viridiplantae > Streptophyta > Magnoliopsida > Caryophyllales > Amaranthaceae > Bassia > Bassia scoparia. The sequence goes on from SNQN01000745.1 coordinate 79,877, forward strand.
GATGTCGAAACACAAAAAAAGTGCGAAAATTGGAGGGAATTAGCCATAAAGAGAAACTTTTGGCACTTATTAAATTCCCCCTAACTAGAATCTTTGCGCGTCCCTCCAACAAAGAAAAACAACGAAAGAGATAAGAAATGGAAGAAATATACCACTAACTCACTTCTCGTGAATCATTGGTCACTTTTGGCAAAAAGTGACAAGCCCTTTAAACCCCAAGTTGCCTAAGGAGGCGAGGTTCGTCTCATGGAGGTTTCCAAAAGAGAAGACTACAACTCCATAAATAAAGAAATTCAAAGCAAAAATTTACAAAACACACAGAAACAAAAATGGGGAAAAGGAAAAGAAAAGATAAAATGTGGAACAAAAATCAAAATGTCTCTTTGGAGTCGATTTCTAGGACTTAGAGGAGCTAGTGAGCAACATAAAGATTGTCTCCCCAACTTGGAGTCAAGGCCAAGTGGCAAAGATATATCACAAAGGTGAAGCAAACCTATCAAAGTTTAGAAAACGAGTTATTCCACTATTTCCTCTCTCCAAATTAAAGCTACTCTCCTTAGCTTCAAATCGATCCATGCTTGTGACAATTCATAGTCCAAAGAAAGGACTCAAAGAAAGATAGAGAGTACTCAATTTGAGGTAAGGCACATTTGCACTAGATATCCAAAATGACAAATCAAACTTGTACCCTCCACTATTTGGGACTCAACTCACAAAGTCCAAAGCACTTTTGGGTTGTAATAATGTAGGCTAAATATAGGTGTGGAGAATTGTATTTTTGCTTATGGTGAATAAACGTAGCAAGTGGAGTTTACAACAATCAAACCAAAACCACAGGGAAGAGTGCCCTAATCAATAACAAACACACACATTTGGAGGCAAGCTTATAACATACTTGCTTTCTCTGTACACACTTTGTCACACTTTGAAATAATTCTTCCTTTATTGTCATTTTTTAAAATTTTCTCCTTTTTTTTCTTTTGCTTTCTTTTTATTTGTTTTTCTTTTTGCACATGGGATTCACTATCGCAATTTTTGTTTTTTTTTTTGTTTGTTTGTTATTTTTTTGCTCTTGGATTCACTATTGTAATACTAATGCATTTCACTTACAATTCACAACACTTTGAAGCTTTATACACTTAGCCTTTACAACAAATAAACCATACTCACTTATTTTTCTAAAGTTAAAAACTTGTGAAATTTGGCTTATAGGCATGTAATGAGCTAAAAAGAAGAGAAAAGCTCAAGGGTTGCAAATACACATGTAAACAAAAACAATCCAGATATGTAAGTATGAAAAGAAAAGAAATAGTTCAAGAAAGGGTAAATTAATTCTTACCCAAACCCAAATCGAATGCCTTTTCCACCTTGGGTAGTTCGGTCAAACGTTCGGAAAGTCCACAAGCAATTAGCAAACTTAGGCTCTAGTGCAAACAACAAAATTTTGTGTATTTTGACATTTATGTGCTTGGCTTAAAGATTACACTCTCAAAAGGTTCAATTCAAACAAAAATCACCAAGCAAAGTCTTCCATCATAACCCAAACTACACCTAGCTTGGCGAAGAGGCTCAACACTAAGAATAGATGAGATGGTTACTCTAAACGAATGGTGATTACAATAAATAAACCTAGCAAGCTCACAAGCCAAGGGGAAATTGAGTGGCTCTAAACTCAAATCTCATCCAATAGTCCAATCCAAGAGACAAAATACAATAATTACACACTTTGCCTTGAAAAGAAAAAAACATAAAGAAAGAAAGAAAAAAGGAAAAACAAAGGAAAAAAAGGGAAATAAAAATCTTTTTGGCCTTTTTATATTTTCGATTTTTTGGTAATTATTCCAACTTTGCACAAAACAAAACAAACAAAACACACAAAGCTAAAATACAAGCAACAAGCCAATAGTTAAATCCTAGGAAAAGGAGAAACTTGGAGATACAGTTCACAGTAATCCTCATCGTCCCCTTATAAACTTCAGAATATCAACTTGACTGAAGTCAAGGGCACTACATTAACCTGAAGGGGGAATCAATCAACCTCTATGCAAACAATGTAAATAAAATCGCCGTAGAGCCAACCCCTACGAAGCCGTAAGTAAATAATCCCAAAGTTGTATATACTCAAAGTCTAAAGAAAATCCTAAAATCTATCCACATAAGTTGCAATAATTAAAGAGATGGAGTTAGATAAAATATATTACTAAGATGCAATCTAAACCTCATAAGTATAAGAGCCCCAAAATCCGGGCTCGCAACCATTCTTGCAGCTTAGTTAGACAAAAACCAACTCCAAAAAAAATAAGATCACATAAAAGCAAAAATATATATAAATATATACAAATAATGGCAACAAGCACAAAATAAAGTGACACATTTGTGCAACTCCCTCCTAACTAGAATGAAACTCCATCTCGGAGTTTAGGAAGCCAAAACGATCAAGGGGGAAAAGTCACACTAATGCACATTACTCGTCATCTTCTAGCTCAACATGGGGAACACCATCCCCATCTTGCGGTGGATCCCATCAACCACTTGAATAATACCTGACTGCAATCATAGGCTCGAAAGTGAAAGTGGATCTCGGGTCCCAATCATAACGGAGAGGGATAGGGGGACAATGTGGCTCCCAACCACCATAGTAGTTTGGAGGGAAGTTATAATGTGGTTCATCCCTATCCATTCCTGTACGGGTGTTGAGGTGTCACAAGGCCGGACTAGGTCCAGTCCCTCTACCTCGGGGGGTACAGTTAGGTGATGAATTTGGTTTTGCTAGAATTGAATTCGTGCTCTTGCATATCCTGAGTATGCCTGAAGTTGTGTGTATTCTATTTAAACGAGTAGAGGAAGTCACCACCGCATATCTTTCAGGATGCCGTGGAACTCAGTTTAASCCTTGCCTATAATTACATAAAGCAAGGTGAAGGACTCCATAGTCTGGTCATGCACAAAAGGTCATGGATTACGGAACAAGGGTAAAGGAAAAGTAGTGCACAATGCCCCCCGCATCTAGCTGGCCTCTTACTCGGTCATTGGCGATTCCAGTGTCAAAAAGACAACAACAAAGATATTTCTGTTTTAAACCTGAGCGTGCAATTACTATCTGGGTTGCTTAAACAGAAATATATGATATAAGGACTAATTTTTTTTTGCCGACATGTGTTGTTTAGATCGTCTTCAAGGTGCCTAAAAGGCAATTTTTCAAGAATTAGTTTATTAGGCATAATGAGCATGTAGATTGTCGGTCCTTGTTTTAAGACATAATGAAGGTGCTTTGCAAGCATGCAAGCGTCGAGAAGAATTAAGTTGTGCATAATGTTTATTTTGATTCATGTCAAATAGTTTTTAATCAATATTACATGCCAATTAAATAGAAATTCGAATTTCTAACAAGCATGCAAAAGGTTGTAAGATATTGAGACATTGGCATCAAACTTACCTTGTAACACGGTTCTTTCGATCAAGGACGATGCTTTGGACCCTTAAGAACCCTTTATACCTTTGAAGAACCCTTTAAGAACCTTCAAAAAATAAAGAGACTTTGAAATTTAATTTGATGTGTAATAGAAATGCAAAACAAGTTTGATGATTGAATGCAAAAGAGAGAGAAAGAGAGTATTATGTGTTTTTTAGAGTGAAGAGAGAAGAGAATCGGCAAATGTTGTCCTAACTGAAGTGTGTATGTTTTGAAATGCAGACTCGAACCTTGTATTTATAGAAAACGAAGCGTGGTGGAGAAGAACCTGGGAGTATATTATGCCCATGTGGGCGTCATTACGCCCAAAAATCTTACCTTTTCGCTTCATTTTCTTGCTTTTTCGTGCTTATTTGTCGGTTTAATTATGTTACAGGCTTGATATGGTTCTAGGCAAGTGCAAGAAGCTAGAGGATGTACATAGAAATCCTTGGTGAGCAAGCCAAGTGGGCCCCACGCTCGGAATGCTCCGAAGCTTACGAACGAGCTGTTTCGCTGGGGTGCGCGTGTTAAAATTTCATGAATTTTGTAATTGGTTTCCTAATTAATAATTATCGCAAAATAATTAAATTGCTGAAAATCCAAAAACTCTTAGAAATTTCTATCAAAAGTTTAAAACTAAGTTAAATTTTTTGGAAAATAAACTCATTTTTAGGGTGTTTTGTGTTGGGAAATGTGCCCGGTGTAATGAAAACTTTCCTTTTAGGGTCTGTCGGACCCTAGCTCTCTCATTTAGATTGTGTTTGCAAGGGGTATCTATCGTTGGCCATCTCGGCTAGGAAAAATGTACGGTATCTAGAAAGCCCCACTTTGCTGAAGTTCTACTGATGAAAGTCTGATAAAACGAAAGCAAAGTATTGGTACCTGGCAACAAATGCGTTTGTTTACCATTCTCATGCAATTGCTGTTGCTTGCTTGCTGCTTGATTTGATGTTTATGTATTGTCTATATCCATGTCTGATGTTGGTTTCTCTTGCTGGTTGCTTGCTTCATTTCCATCAATTGTTCTTGTGTTGACTGGGGATTTTTTGTGTGCTTTCTCTGTTTTACCTCTAATCCTATTCAGTAACACCGTCTAAGACTTCATGGAGAATTGTTGTAGATGTCTTCATCTCCAGCAGGAGAATAACACTCCATGTGTTGTTTGCCATACCTTATCCTTCTTTCAGCTTGGTTTGCCATCGTGCGAGCACGACACTTTCTTTTGTTGTATTATGAGAGAGCACAAATTCTTTTCATTTTTTGTGGCCTAGATTTGTATTTGTTATGAGAGCACAACCTCTTTATGGAGAGAGCAAAAAACTCTAATTATGAGAGAGCACAAACTCTTTAGCCTTGTTCCATCTAGTTGTTGGAGAGAAAACAACCTCTTTAGCTTAATTATGTCTGGCTGTTGTGAGAGCCACAACTCTTAGGTTTTTCTCTGCTTAGTTGTTGTGAGAAAAAACACAACTCTTTACCTTCATTGTCTTATCTGTTGTGAGAGTGATGTATTCAATATTGTATGGTTCCCCTCATTCTCTGTTCGTTTAAGATGATTTTGGCCTCCTTAAGGCTTGTTGCTACTAATATTAATTATTTATTGTTTTGATTAGTTTCAATGGACTTTTCATAACTTTTGGTATCGATTTTGGACCGATAGAAGACATACGGAGCTTCACGATTGTGTACGCACTGGCGTGGACCGAAGCGAAAATTGGGACCAGCATCAAATTCTGCCAAAAATGCCGATCGGTTATGAATACAAGAGCTGATCGGTCAAGAAAGGTGTCCCCCCAAAACCGATCGTATCACTTCAAATTCTATCGGTTTGGCATCGGATTTCGGCTTTGCGTTGGTAATTTTGTATTAGGGATGGGCATTTCTTGTAAATTAAAGCAGCTATCCTCGGTTTTTAAATTAGGAAAATATAAAGAGTATTTAAGGGGAGAAATCCTATTTGTAATGAATTTTAGATTAAATCCAGAGATAATTTCAAAAACTCAATTACGTTTGTGGAACCCTAACTTTGGCTATTCAATAGAATTAATTCATTCATTCATCAATTGCAATCGCTTCTTTGGTAATTATTTCATCCTTTAATTCGTTTTATTATTGCTTTTAATTGATTTATGCTTTTGATTATGTTTTCCCCAATCGCAATCAGTATGTTTAATTTGAATATGAGTGAGTAGTCTAATTTCTAGGGCGATTGGGGATCTATAGCAATATGATTGACTTATAATTGGTTTGATTCGATTCATGGCTTGGCTTTTAATCAAATTCCTATTAGATTGTTATTCATGTTAATCAATTTCGTAGGGCTCGACTTAATTGCTTAATCTGATTAGTCACAAGTCTCTAGATCTAGCGATTGAGACTTAGAACAAGATCAACATCAATAGGTAGAACGAGACTATCCTAGGTCGAGAGATACGGTTAGGAGTAGTTCTATGGTTCAATTGATTCGAGAGAACTTTGATCTTGTTTTGTTTATGCCATGTTATGAATTGTTGATGCCAATTTACTGTTAATTACTGCTATAGTGAACCATAGCTCTAGATTTGTCAATTATATAGTTTATTCTTCTTTGCTAATCGCTTTCATTAGTTTTAATCAGTCACAATCACAATCTCAATTGTCTTTTGTTACTTTAGATGCTTTGATCCAATTAGTCAGTAGTACTTTCTTCCTTGTCGATACGATCCTGTTACCACTAGCTACAGGTTAGTTTTAATAGGTATTTTTGATAGGCACGCGACAAGCCTGTCGGAGAGAGCACAACCTCTTTGGCTTTAACTTTATCATAGCTGTTGTAAGAGAGAGCACAACCTCTTTGGTACCATCGTGACAAAGCACGAACTCTTCATTGTGAGGGAGCACAACCTCTTTATGTGAGAGAGCACAAACTCTTTAGCACCATCGTGAGAGAGCACGAACTCTGATTTGTGAGAGAGCACAACCACTTTATGTGAGAGAGCATAATCTCTTCAGTACCATCGTGAGAGAGCACGAACTCTTTGTCTTGAGTGAGCACAACCTCTTTATGTGTGAGAGCACAAAACTCTTTGTAGCATCGTGAGAGAGCACGAACTCTTTATTGTGAGATAGCATAGCCTCTTTATGTGAGAGAGCACAACCTCTTTATTGTGAGAGAGCACAAACTCTTTATTGTGAGAGAGCACAACCTCTTTATTGTGAGAGAGCACAAAATCTTTATTATGAGAGAGCATAAACTCTTTACTGTGAGAGAGCACAAACTCTTTATACACCTTCATTCTCGATTGAGAATCCAGTATATCTTGCCTTCATCCGTGCTAGATAATCCAGCTTTTAACCACATCTTCATTCTCTACTTAAGAATCCGATGCCCTTACTTAATCGTTCATGCTTGAGAATTTGGCTCGATGCTTATGCTTTCTCGGCTAGTCGTCCAGGAAGCATTGGTGTTCTTTGAATTTGCTGTTGGGAATTTGTTGTACCTCAACAAGGGGTTCTTTGACTTCGCGTTGAATCACTAGTAGAAAAATAGACAAAAGCTGCAGCACAAAAGCTGGGGTTTTGGAAAAACCCCAGCTTTTGAGTGTCAAAAGCTGGGGTTTTTTAAATAACCCCAGCATTTAACTCATCTTAGAGGCAAAAAAATTGGAAAAATCACAAAAGCTGGGGTTTTTTCAAAAAACCCCAGCTTTTGACTATATTCCCAAAAAAAAAATTAAAAAAAAATTAAACTCATCGTAGACTCCCTCGCTGACCTTCCTTGCCAAAGCCCAAGACCAAATCAAAAGCCTCATTTCACGCCTAACCCTAAACTCTTTCTTTTCGTTTCACGCCTATCATCACTTCTCTCTCTTTTCTCTCATATCTCCTCACTTCGCTAACTCCTTTTTCTCCTTTATTTTCGTTTTTGTTTTTGGATTTCACGCCTATCGTTCCAGAAGAAGAAGCCAAGTTGCGCTGGCCTCAACGCTATCCTGATAAGGTTCTTGCTTTTGATTTTCAATGATTTTCTTCTCATTTTTACCTCTTTTTTTGCAGTGTTATTTTTGCTGAATTGTTTGAATTTTTGATGTTTTGTGTTGGTGATGTTAGGCGTTACGTGGAGCCAAGAAATCCAAAAGGTAAGTTCAGCATTTACGAAATTGACAACGAAGGTTTTGGACTAAATTATTTGAATTGTTTGAATTTTTGGGGGTAAATTGACGATTTAATTTCGAATTATCGAGGTTTTGGACTAAATTTAACGAAATTGTGGCTACTGTTACAGTTCTGACAACGAAGATGAGCTGATGTCGGCGAAACGTCACTACTTGAAGGCTGAAGTTGATGGAACCACTATCTATGAACTGAATGACGATGCTCATGTCCAGGTCATTTCCTAATTTTGAGTAATCTAAAAGTGGTTTCATATTTATTATCAATCTATTTTGCTATTGTCATGAAGTATTGAAGATTCAATTCTATGCAGAATTTGATGTTTAGTATTCAATGTTAATGATAAGTGATTCAACATCATAATGCAGTATTTGATTAGCTTGAGTGATTGCTATCTGCCAAAGTTAACCACAATGTTACACCATTAGAATTTTATTACAAGAGGTTCTTCTCTGTATAGACTATAGCAAACCCGAGGTTGTAGTCTGTTTACTCGACATCTAATGATTAGCAACACATAATTTCGTTAGGGATAAGAGTTTGCAAGTTTGTTATTAATTAGGTTCCAACATTTTGCTTGTTACCAATGGATTTGTACAAATCAGTATGTGTAACATTACCAACTTCTTTGCTTAATTTTTTGAGTCCGAAGACGGAAAACCACCCTACATATGCAAAATTGTTGAAATTTTTGAGGGTGAGGATGGCTTTCCTTATTTCAGGGCACAGTGGTACTACAGACCAGTAGACACTGTAAGTTGAAGAGTAATTTTCATTACATTTACTCAGTTAACCAGTCGTGCAAAATATTTCCATACTAACTCCCAATGATGTATTTTCTTCTCTCTTGTGAATTTGTACAGGTTATAAAGGATTGTGTAAAATTGAGGGAACCTAAGCGTGTGTTCCAGTCTGAAATCATAGACGACAATCCTCTGGACACCGTCTTATTCAAAAAATAAACATTGTCAGAGTTGAATCCAATGTAAGCCTCCTGAAAGTTGTAGTTTTTCATAACTTATTTGTGGCAATCTTTGTGCAACATCCTCAAAATGCTTCTTTTGTTATTATGGCAGTTAGATTTGGATATGAAAATGTCGGCTATTGAAGATTGCGATTATTACTATGACATGAAATACTTGTTACCCTACTCAACATTTATTACACCACCAGCAGGTACTTGCCTCGTTCTTTATTGTTTTTTTTAGAGTATATGCTGTATGCCTTTATTTTGACCCTAAATTTCATACAGAAACTGCTGCCCCCGGAAGTGAGTCTTAATCAACCATTTCAAGTGATTCAAAAATTGAAGGAGGACTTGGTGGTATGAAGCCTAACTCTCCAAACAGTTCCGAGATAACATTATTGCATCTTTATTGTGGTTGTGGAGCTATGTCTACGGGTTTATGCCTGGGTGCAAATTTCAAAGGCTCCAAGCTTGTTACGGTCAGTTTCCTGAACATGATGAAGTAGTAGTAGTTGTCTATATGATATACATCCTATTGGTTGCTTATGGTTTGTGTTTGTTTGAGCAGAAGTTGGCTGTTGATCTCAACAAGTTTGCATGTGATACTGTTGCACTAAACCATCCAAAGACCAATGTAATGCATGGAACTATATTGATTTTCAACAATAGCATTTTACTTTGCATATGTTAAATATCTCACATAATGTAATTCTTAACACAGGTGCGGAATGAATCTGTTGGAGACTTTTTGTGTTTGTTGGAGAATGTAATTCTCTATTGCATTAAAGCTGAGTACGAAGTTGGCATGTATATTGCAGCGGTGATCATGAAGCTCGCTGTGTGAGACGAAAGGTGCTACTGGAAGCTCTTGTAGAAGAGTTACCAAGGGACATGATAAGGTATTCTTCTAAGGTGGTTTCTCCCCATTGATTTGAAGATGAAGTCAAAAAATTTATGGTCGTAATAATTTTTTTTCCTCAGGATGGCAAGATGAAGATGATTTAAAGATGGCAAGATGATGATTTTAAGATGGATTTGGATGCTTAATTATTACTGTAATTTTTAATTTTTTTTTTACTGTAATTTTTAATGTATTCTAATCATTTAACCCATCAATATATATACAAGTTTTTTTAACGAGTGTAATTTATACTCATTTGTATTTTTTACCAAATTTAAATGGAAATTAATATTTATATGTATATGTGAAAATAACAAAAAAAAAATAGCCCATGTTTTGTCTCTAATGAGAGACAAAACATGGGCTATTTTTTTTATATATATACCAGTCAAAAGCTGGGGTTTTTTGTTAAAACCCCAGCTTTTGACTTCACAAAAGCTGGGGTTTTTAGCTAAAAACCCCAGCTTTTGTGAAGTCAAAAGCTGGGGTTATTTTAACCCCAGCTTTTGTCAAAAGCTGCAAGCTCAAAAGCTGGGGTTAAAAACCCCAGCTTTTGAGGCCTAAATAACCCCAGCTTTTGATGATTTTTCTACTAGTGAATTTATCTTTGTGCTTTGATCTTTATTTTTTTTTCTACCTTGGACTATGGTGATTGTCCTTTACAAATGTATAGTTATCTTGGAAAGATGTCTCACCATGCTTGTGCTTTGAATTTGAGAAGGAATAGGGAATTCCTTCACTTGGATTGACATCTTATAAATGTTTATTTGGTAGAGCATGTCAATGCATGTCTAGAGGTCTACCCCGCAGGACGTGGTGCTTGGCTCAAGAAGTTAATCGTTGTTTGCTAGGCCAGGAGCCAAATGCCTTGTTGTGAGATGTTGGGTTGTAGCTTACGTGAAACTTGGCTTTATTGGCTTACGAGATGCTAGTGATGACTTGATTTGCTTTTAGGTTAGCCCCCGTGGCTGTGTACATGTAAAAATTTGCATGTGAAGGTGAACCCTAGCTTTGCATTGATTTGTTTTCGGACTTGCTTAGACACATGGGTTTCGAGTTTACTTGTTTGACTTTGTATTGGTGCTTTTGTGAGTGGACTAACTCTATGCATGCAACTCATATACGACATGGTGCATTGACTTGAATCTTTTGCAACTTTGTGTTTTGGCTATGGACTCACAAGTCAACTCATCTTAGACTTAGTATGCAAGGACTATGGTGCAAAATTTTGTGTAATGCAATGACGTTTTATTCGACAATTCTCAAGGAAGCGAATACATGTTGATGTTATTTTTGAAAATACATGCTGAATACGACCATCTTGACTAAATCTTTGGGATCAAGCCCCTAACATGTTGAGATGAAGGCTTCCTTTACAAGCTATGTAGAAAGAGTCATTGTGTGGCTATCATTAGTGCAATGGTAGCCCCTAAATTTTGGTGAAGGGTTTGTTGCGGTGTGGCAAAGTTATAGACGAACCCTTGCGATGCTGGAAGCTTTAGTGTTTAATGCCTTTTGTGATGTTGAGATGGTTTGCACTTATTAAAGTTATAAGGTTGGCAAGGACTTTGACTTGGTGTATTGCGGAATCTTTGTTGATCCCTCTATGTGTTACGCTTCATGAATGATCATGCAAATGTCATCGGCTTCATGGAAGTCTTCCATTTCTGCAATGAGCCCCCCGATTTTGACGTGCTAAGACATGGTGCCTACTTAAGTTATAAACTTGAGTTTGTCACTTGTTGAAAAGCATGACATTGTTTGAGCACGGTGACGAATATGTTCTCGGCATAGGAAACACATAAGGTCCTTGATCTACTGAAGTTGAATGTGCTTCAAATGAAAGGAGCTTTCTTCTTTCGTTGTAAGCCCCTAATGACTCTGATAGGTAGTATGAAGATGATTACAAAACTCATTTGGACAAGTACTGATGCATTTGCCTAAGGGTGCATGCTTAAGGCTTGGCATGTAGTGAAGATGTATGCTTAAGTGAGGAACTTAAGTTTGGTGCTCCCTTGGGAAGAGAGCATGTTGCTGGAATGGGAACTCCTATGCCATTATAAGGCCCCCAACAAAATGTAACCATGCCTTATAGAGTCAGTTGCATGCATGGAGACTCTAATGACATTGCTAGCCCCCAATCTTGTTAGAGCTACCATTGATGTGCCTTGTCTATTGCTTGTGGATTCAACCATGTCTGCTCAAGTTAGGAACTTGAGTCTATTACTCTTCCCAGAAAGGAACATCGTGACTTGTTCGATGATGCAAGCCCCCCGAGCTTTGTGAAGTAAATTTCGTGTGTCTAGGAAACGAGCTCATGACTTCCTCCACTAAACGACTCAACCATCTAGAGTTAAAAGGACTTTTGGGTGTAATGTTAGGCTTAAGGTGGGTAGGGTAAGAAATTTGGCTATGTGGTACTCATTCTAATCAAGTGAACTCATGACACAAGAGCTTAACATAACCAAATGTAGGGGAGTTTTCTCCCCCCCCCCCCAAAACTCGAACACTACTTAATCAAACCAAACAATGACAACCTGCAAAGGGAATTTAGCTATTAGCTTGACTAATATAAACAAGGGGTTTTGAGAAATTTCCCCAATGTAGAAACACTTCACAACTTATTAACATTAATACTCATCGACATCACGAACCACGCTCTATTTCACTTGACTATAAGGGTAAATCAAATTGAATTTAGTCGTAGCTTGTAATGTTGGTTAACAAGAAAGTGGAGGCTCAAAATGGTTGCAAAGGTTGATGAAAAGCTTAAATTTCAATTTATTTGCAAAAAAAAAGTAAATTAAAAAGGTAGTATTAAAATTAAAATATTTTTGTGTCCCAAAATCCCAAAATGAATGCCTTCATCATCCCCTAGATTGGCTCGGTCAAAACCTTTGAAGTACATGAGCTGAACAAATGAGTACAAACACAACACATGCTCGATCCTTAAAAGGTGTTTGCAATTTTGTGCTAATTTAAGGGACTCTAGAAATCATCCCTCGCCTCATAAGGTTTAAAAAAATACCACATTGTGCACACCTTATCCTAAGTCAGGTTAGACTCCAAGTTGGGTCCCTTAAGAAAGTAAGAAGGTAGTCCGATTGCTACGGTGACTAGAAAAAAACCCCCCTAGATTCAATCAAGTCAATCACGCAAGCTCAAGTCCAATCCCTAAGGTCCAAGTCAAGACAAAAACCACATGCACTTGCTTGAAAGAATGTAATATCACACAATATAATCATCCCGTGCTCAAGGCATGGCGACAGCTGGCCTCCAAACATGAATAAGAGAAATAAAGAAAGTTAAGGCTAAAGGCTATGAGAAGGGGAGTAAGAGTGATCTCACCCACACCACCAAACAAGGTGGTCGCCAACCAACCACAACCATCCTCTCCTTGCAAGTTACTTGTGGAAGTCACAAAACAAACTCCAAAGCCAATTAGCATTGTGGGACGATGGTTCTATTAGGCTCAACATAACTATGGGCTAGCTACATTGAGGATCTGTGTCCCTAAGTCATTCTACTCGGCGGACTTCCCCCAAGCTGGGTCGGAAGACTAAACAAAAACTACTTAAAACTATCAAAACTCATCAAAAACTTATCTATACACACTAACATGAAAACTCATCATATGAAAACCAACGCCAAAAACATCAAACGAACAACCCAAGACACCACAACCTAGACGGACGTCCGCAATGCTTCCTAATCTTTGCCCCAATTGGAATATACAATAAAGGACACAAGCCCCCTCCCCCCAATGAAACCAAACACCGTGTCGGTGTTGCAAAGAACACCAAGGGAGGGGGGGGGGAAGGACAAAGAAAAGGGACCGACTCACTCGGTCAAATGTCATTACCATCGCCATCAACATCATCGCGAATGCAACTAACTGAGGGGACTTCCTCGACTGGGACATAGGAGTAAATCCTATTGGGGTCCCAATTATAGTCTAAGGAGCCGCACATAAGGTCATGTGGTGGGCCATGGGGCATATAGAAACCATTTGGTTTCATCGGGCTGGTCATACTTGGTAGAAGGGTTTTAATTTCCTCATTGTAAAGGACCTGCTCTTTGCTAAGGGGGAAAGTTGGATCGCCCCTAGGATCAGTTCCACCAATTCTACGATAATCGAGTGATTGGAAGGTGTCATGTGTCGTGTTGAGAGTGTGTGGACCCTCCCTATACGGGTAAGTGTACCCCGTCCTAGGTGTTGGCTGCCCTAATGAGTCAGTCACAGTAGGGTTCTAGTTGGGAACTGGGCCTAGTTATGGTGGTTCATGAGGATAGTTCACATAAGGCATTACATTCCCTTGATCCACTTGTTATTGGTAATAAAAATTTTCGTAAAACGTTGAAGCAAGTGGAGTGGGTGGGGGAATAAATTGCCTTTCGGGGATCCTTCTAATAGCAAGTTGCATCTTTTTAAATTCCTTAATCAAATCAAAATGAGAAGAGTCCTCACCTTCCCCTTCCCCCNATTGCCTTTCGGGGATCCTTCTAATAGCAAGTTGCATCTTTTTAAATTCCTTAATCAAATCAAAATGAGAAGAGTCCTCACCTTCCCCTTCCCCCGTTGGGGGGTGTTGATCATGTGCCTTCTCATGGACTCCTCTACTAAGTAGCTCTTGATGTTGGAATTGTTGTTGTTGTTCTTGTGGTTGTTGTTGTGGTTGTTGCATTCTTTGTCCTCTAAGCCACATCGCTCTAAGCCTATCCACCCTCAAAGTGCGCTCGGAGGCCGTGATGTCACGATCATCCAAGTTTTCATAGGGAACCTGCCAATGATTTCTGATGTGCTCAGGTAGGGATGCCATAAAAGGATAAGCTAAGGGACATAACACCAAGGTAGATTCCACACAAGAAGAACATAGGGGTGGCCTTGGATGCCTTCTGATGAATTCTTAATCATGACCATTCAGTTGAGGGCCTTCAAGTTCAAATGAGGCTCGATGGAGAGTGGCGCCTCTTGCTTAAGGTAAGGTCCATGACCCAACTTAAACGCCAACCATGTAACCAATCCACCCATGTGAATCTTTTCGWACATGGTGGGGGAATTCTMGATATCATCAKACCTATGGGCGAAAAGGTAGCCCAAGTTGACCCTTTGGTCGAGTTCGGTTTGGTCGATCGCCTGCTCTGCGGCCCGCCACAAAAAATWAACCTTTTCCTTCGTAAMCTTGCCCAATTCGTCCTTATTATAGAAACACTAGGCGAGCATACAATGAAAGTATCTTAAACCCAAGTGGATTATGACCGATGCCTTAAAGAATTCGACGAGAACTTCCCAGCCTCCTCTGAAATGATTTCCCACCATTCTTCTTGATCATACCCATATACATCCTCAAGCCAGTTTAGGGATAAAATGTTAGTTTGGGTTGGAAAACCAAAGCCTCATTCAACTCATCAAGGGTCATGTGTGGCACGTTGAAAGCAAAAAAGTTATGACAATTTGTGGGCAGGCGAGAGCAAATGTGGCTAAGAACTCTCTTGTAAGATTAAAATATGTGAAGGGTGTCGAATGGCATGGCTTGAGACTCTGAATCCAACTCCGTCGCATGAGAACCCGCAAACCCAATGTTGTGGCGAACTCCAAAAACAACTCGTCTACCTCAACCTTAAGCATGTGTTCCCAAAATAGAATAAGGCTGACACGATCTTCCTTCTTAAGTTCGGCCAATTTCGTTGCTTGGTCTTTGTTTAGTCCGGATATTTGGTAAGGGCATTAGGGGGTTGGCTAGGAGATGGGTTTGCTGATGATGAGCCACCCCGGGCTTGGATGGATGGTTGGTCTTTTGAGATTTGCGGCTTGAGCCAGTAAATTCGGAGGCCATTTTTTTTAGCTTTGAGGCATTTTGGTAGATTGCGGAAATTTGAATAATGTGGTTTACTCTCAATTCACAATAATTCCACCCAAGACAACACCAAAATTTACCACTACATAACCAATATCACAAATCTACAACCACAATCTCAATTCACAATATCAACCAATTCACACAAAACCACAATTCACAATTCAAAATTGCCCCAACTTGACAACCACACAACAATTTCATTCTAAAATCCACACAAAACTACAACAAACAATCATTTCACAAATCTACAATCATGCAAGCACACTCATTCTACTCAAATTTCACAAAATTTCAAAATAATCAAACCTAATCATGAAAATTTTCTCGAAGTTAGAAAAAATCGAAGTCGATCATGAATAGCATATAAATGAAGATTTAATAATGATAAAGAAGAAATCAAATAAGTTAGTATATACCTTGAAGGAGCCTAATTGAAATTCACCAAGTGAAACTAGTGCCAAGTCTTGAAGTAACGGAGTGGAGTTCAATTTTTTGAAGAAACGGTAAAAATATCTGAGTTTTTTAAGGATTTGTGAGAATTTAATATTATGAATGAGAGGAAGAGGAGTCTGAGAGGAAGAGAAGGAGTTTGAGAGGAGAGTGAGGGTAAAAGATAGTAGTAATATAAAAAACAAGAGGAGACAATGGGGTCCTATGAAACCACATATCAAAACCCCTTAATTTTTTCTTTTTTTTGAAAACGCAGTAGGTGGTCGCTCAAAACTTTGCGGTCACTTATTTATCTTGAGCGGTCGCTTAGATTGGTTGACGATCCTCAAATAACCTGCTTCGAGAGAAAAATAGAATCTTACGAACTCTCCGAGTGGCTCGCTCAGAAAAACTTGCTGCTAACTCACGTCTTTTCCCCTTTTTGAGCACTGCGTTCAAGGTGCGGTGAGCGGTCGCTCAAAACACACTTTTTGGGCAATCTTTATTTCCCGTCTCTCAAAACTTGTCCAACATCTCCAACACTTTGCTAGCATCAAAACCATGCAAATTTGACATTTCTAAGCAAACAAAACACCACGAGTGTTCTCAACCACCACCTCCTAGGGAAAATTCCTCTGAATTCGCATACAAACACGAACACATGACTAAACTACAAACATCGAAACCAAAATTATCTAGAATATGATACAAGCTGGTTTGGTTAAGGTTTGAGCTAGACCACTTAGCTTAACTTACCCTGATATGATTGCGGTGGATCAAAAGTAGATCACTCCAAGGCTTTTTACTCTCCTTTTTCTCAAGTACGGCTTCATCTTTGCCCATTGACCCAAAACCGCTCTCCTTCCTTTTCAATCTCATAAGAGCCATATGGTTTTGTGTCAACCACCACTTAGACTTCAATTTCTCGAGAAAAGTTTGGCTGGATTGAAATGTAAGACCTCATCTCAACCTTGAAATCCTGAGCTACGATATGTCGGTCATGCCATCTCTTGGTTTTTTCTTGTAGATCCAGCAGTTGTCATATGCCTCGAGCTCAATTCTTCTAGTTCGTTCAATTTCATGAGGCGTTGTTCGCCGGCATTCCCAAGTTCATATTCTTTTTTTCAAGCCTATATGCCTTGTGTTCCAACTCAACCGGGAGATGCATGATTTCCCATATACAAGACGAAAGGATGTTCCTATTGGTGACTTGAAGGCCATCTGGAGTGCCCAAAGTGTGTCATTGAGCTTGAGACTTTAATCCTTTGTTACCTTGTTCACCACCCTCTCAAGGACACTCTTGATTTCTCGATTTGACACTTCAACTTTCCTTGTGTTGAGGGTGGTAGGGTAAGCCTACCTTGTGATGAACTCCATACTTGGAGCAACTTTTCAAATTTCTTTTGCAAAATGAAAATGAAACGCCTATCTACTTATCAAGCATTTCGGCACCCCGAACCTTGAAGATTATCTCTCAAGCTTCAAAACAACCTTTGATCATTGTAGGAGATGGAATGGCCTCAACCCACTTGGTACATGAGTCAACGACCACCAAGATATATTGATTTCCATAGAGGAGGGGAAAGGCCATGAAACCCATCCCCACACATTCAAATGCACTCACTTCCAAGATCCCTTGTTGAGGCATTTCGTGCCTCTTGGTGATTCCTTCACTTCGTTGACACCGATCACAAGTCTTGACAAATAGGTGGGCATCCTTGTGCAAGCTGGGCCACCAAAACCCTCTTTGTAGCACTTTAGATGTCGTCTTCATTCTTCCACCATGGCCCCCACAAGAAAGTGTGTGACAATGCCGCAAGATGCTTTGGACTTCCTCACCCRAAACACATCTTCGAAATAATCCATCACCACATTGCTTAAACAAGTATACATCATACCAAAAATACCAGTGTACCATTTTCTTGAACCCCTTCACTTGCTTGGAACTCATATCATGAGGTAGAATGCCCGAGGCCAAGTAATTGGCATAGTCCGCAAACCAAGGAATTGATCCCTTTAAAATGGCCAGAATTTGATCATCTTTGAAATCATCATTAATGGGCGGGCTCTTTCCGTCTTGTTCCAAGTACTCACTTGGTAGCCTTGAAAGGTGGTCGGCTACCAGGTTTTCCTTCCCTCTTTTACCTCTTAACTCCATGTCGAATTCTTAAAGCAAGAGCACCCATCTTATGCGCCTTGGCTTGGCATCTTTTTTTTTGCATTAGGTATCGCACCGCCGCGTGATCGGTGTACACCAACACCTTATMACATATTAAGTAGGAACGAAACTTCTCCATTGCCAAAACCACCACGAGCATCTCCTTTTAGGTGGTGGTGTAGTTCCTTTTAGCGTCGTCGAGGGTTTTGTCGCATATACAATCACATGAGCCTTACCCTTGACCCTTTGCCCCAGCACGACACCAACACACAAATCACTAGCATCGCACATTAGTTCAAATGGCAAGCTCCAAATTGGAGCTTGCACAATGGGGGTGCTTGTCAAGGCCCGCTTAAAGGAGTCAAAGGACCTTAGACAAGCATCATCAAACACAAATTCACTCTGTTTCTGTAACTAATTTGTCAAAGGTTTCGCCAATCAAATAATTATTTTGATAAAACGGCGATAGAACCCTGCATGACATAGAAATGCCTTAACTCCCATCATCGATGTCGATGGAGGGAGCTTCTTAATTGCTGAAACCTTGGCCTGATCTACTTTTATTCCCTTCATGGACACTTTATGGCCAAGCACAATKCCTTCCTCAACCATGAAATGACACATTTCCCAATTGAGGATAAGGTTTGTCTCTTGACAATGTTGGAGGAATTTTTCATGATTATGCAAGCATAGGTCAAAAGATGACCCTCCAACGCTAAAGTCATCCATAAAACCTCAYTCTCACTCTCTAACATATCGYAGAAGATAGTGGCCATTGTCCTTTGAAAGGCATCCTCCGGTAAACAAAGGTGTTAAATGGGCATGTGAATGTCGTCTTCCCTTAGTCATCGGGGTGGATTGGGATTTGAAAAAACCCCYAATAACCATCAAGAAAACAATAGTGGGAATGGCCAGTAAGCCTCTCCAACATCTCATCTATGAAAGGCAATGGAAAATGATCCTTCCGAGTGGCTASGTTYAGTTTTTGATAATCGATKGACATCCGCCACRCGGTGACCGTTCTAGTGGACACCTCTTTACCACCCTCACCCTTGAAAATGGTCATACCGCTTTTCTTTGGTACGACGTGCACGGGGCTCGCCCACTTGCTACGGGGAATGGAATAGATAATCCTCGCGTCAAGAAATTTTTCATTTTCTTTTCTCACCACTTCCTTAAGAGTGGGATTAAGATTTCTTTCAGGTTCAATGGAGGAGGCATCCTCATTGTCAAGGGTAATTCGGTGCATGACTATCGAGGGGCTTATGCCCTTGATATCGTCAATGGTATTCCTGATGGCWCCTTGGTATTTCCTTAAAACATGAAGGAYCTTTTCCAAATAAGGGCTATCTAGGTTAGCATTGACGATAACCGGCTTAAGCCGTACATCGTCCAAATAAACGTATTTCAAAGATTTGGGGAGGGGTTTGAGTTTGGGTTGTACCTTAGGAGGAGGCTTGGAACACTCTTCCTTTTCCTTACCACTTTCAAGTGACATGACCTCCGCCAATTCATCATCAACCAGTGCTTCATCTAGCATTCTTTCAACATCACGAACTTCTTTCATCTCGCACTCATCATCATAAAAAACTGCTCTAATCATGGAGTCTCAGGGTTTCTCACTCACCCGTCCTAGACCATCTAGCTGCTRAAGCTCGGAACCAACAAGATCAACTCTACGAACCTTCTTAACCATAGGCTTTTTCAAGGTTTGAGAGAATTGAAAGACAACTCTCTCATTGGCCACTTCCAAGGTAATGGTGTTAGACTTGCAACTAATCACTGCCCCCATTATTCTAAGGGCCTCTCTTCCCAAGAACAAGAGGAGTATTAGGATCCTCCTTCATGTCCATTACCACGAATCACAAAGGACATACACATTACCTATTTGAATAGGCACATCTTCTAACTCCCCACTTGTAATCTTACCGAATGATCAGCAAGTTGAATAGTCTTCCTAGTGGGGGAGTGGAAAGTCTAGTCGCTTGCCATTGAGAGTGGCATCAAGCTCACACTTGTTCCAAGATCCGTCAATGCACCCTTGGTTTCTAATCACTGATTCTTCATCGGGAGAGAGAAACTTCCGCGATCACTTAGCTTCTTAGGAATCTTCTTATCAGTGAAAGCACTCATTGATAGGGAACTTGGATTGTCTCTTCACAAGGAATTCTTCTCTGGAAATGATTTCTTCAAGAACTTGCATAAGAAGGAATTTGTTGGAGAGCATCAAGAAAAGCACATGGATTGAAGCCCCTCTAATCAATTCACAATACTTTGCAAACTTATATTCATTTTCCTCTCCAAATCCTGTGGAAGTAGTAGCAGCTTCATACCTTGGTTGGCATTCAACTCGAGCTTTAGTTTCTTATCCTTTTTTCACCTTTGCTTGTGTTCTGCTTTCTACTTCTTTTTAGTCTCAATTTCCTTCTCTCTGTATCCTCTCCTTTTTCTTAATCCCCTCCTCTTGAGGTCATCTTCTTCACATACTTAGGCCCCTCATAGCCCGTATAGATCGCAACTCAATCCTATTTGATTGATTGGGAATGGATAACTTGAGAACATTTGAGGTCTCTCTTGGTCCCGTTTTCCTTTTGAGTCGCTAGTGAGCTACTTGAGTTTTCCCATCTTTGTATGCTTTTTTTTTTCTTTTAAGCTCATTTTGGATTTTGAAGGGATTGAGAATGCATTGCTTGGCATTTACTCTTGTTGATTTCTCCTTGTTTCAAAGGAGGTTGTTGTTGTTGAGGATATGGCCTAGGTGTTTGTTGCATTGTGGTGGTGGAGCACATTGGCAATAATTCAATCCAAACCTTGATTTGAGTACCCCCATAGCCTGAATTAGGTTCCCATATTGTGCGGTCCTCTGTAACCGTGTTGTTTGCAAAACCCTTGGTTGCCCATGGTTGTTGTTGACTCCCTTGGTTGCCCATGGTTGACCCGCACTAGCTGATTGTTGAACCCTTGCCCTTGATTGAACCCTTGACCTGGTTGAAGCCTTGACTATACCCTTGATTGGATCTTTGTTGGTTCCCCCCAACGTTTCTCATTCCCATAGCGGCTACATGTTTGGGTCCAACCCATCATAATAAGAGGGTATTGTGTTTTTTACCCCACAAATATACATTTGAGAACGAGGTTGACTTGTTGAGAAATTGAGCCTTGACCTCCTTGAGTGGAGGGGTTGAGATTCTTGTTTCCCTTATAAAAAGTGTCAAGTAGGCTTGGATTTTTATGGGTTTCATCCATTCTAACTTGCCACCTCTCTTTGTTGAAGCTTCCTTCGGACACCACCCCAAGAGTAGTTCCTCACAATTTCTTCAAATTATCTCTGCTCACATCTTATTGAGCACTTAGATAGTTAGCCTCACACAACGGTATCCAAATTAGCTTATTATCTAGGCTCAATCCATCATAGAAAAATTCACGAGAAGTGGTTTGAGTAGAATGGTGTGGGGCTACCCCTCACCAAAGATTGGAATCAGTCCCATGCCTCATACAAGTCTCATCATTTTTCTTGTTGAAATGAGAGATCTCCCTTCTATATCAACTGTCTTAGATTCCAAAATGAATTTGTTAAAGAAAGCTTTGTACTCCTCCAACTCCTAAAAGAATTAGGAGGCAAGCTTTTTAAACATGCTTGGTTTTCCCCGCTAGAGGCTTGAAAAGATACATGCGAATGTAGTCTTGTGGCACTTGATCGTATCGTAATCAATTCACAATGTCTCAAAAACATTCTCCAATGAGAGCACCGAGTTCAGGTCCTTCATGACCAAGTCCGGAGAATGGCTCCCTTTGGACCATAAATGTGTATGTAGGATGGATTGTGACGTTGGTGGTGGTGGTGGTTGGCAATAAGATACCACCACGCCTCTCGAAGCGATCCGGCTCCCTCGGTTGCTCTTCTTCCCCAAAATTCCTATTTTTCTCATCCTCCGCCATGAGGGATAATGTGTCTTCGCTTGAAGTGTTATATGTGGAGGTTGAGGTGTAAGATTGTGCGTCCTCCTCTTGATAGATTGGTTAAGGAAATAGACKTTCCCGTTGGACCCGGCGATACACCCGAAAAGTTCTTTCAATATCTGGATTGTAGGGGGGTCAATGGGGCCACGAGATTGCCTATTCATAAARCGAAACTAAGAAGAGCYTAAGCACTAACAAGTAAGTTCAAAACAAAAGAAAATGAAAGCAATTAACTCAACTAAACCAATCAACCAACTTAWCCGTTGTTCCCCGGCAACAGCGCCATTTTGATAAAAGGTTTTTGAATGCCTTAATAAAAAAAKCCCCAATTGTAGTGTAGTGGGGGTATCGAACTCAAGGAACAAGGAAGAGATTGATAGTTTAGGCAAGGGTCTTGTATTTTTGATTATCAAGATGTAACTAGCAACTACTCAAGCTAGGGATTAAAATCAATTATCTAAACAATCTAGGGTTAGTGCTTCYGAAATCTTAACTAAGAGATTGAGTTTGAGTAAAGAAATGGCTGGTATCCCTTCAGGCCTCACCAGGTCACCCTCTAAACAAACCACCATTTAAACAAGAGCAAAAACGACGATCCTAACCACTCTAATCCTTTCTCGAGGCATTGTCATATGGCTTTTTCAGGTGTGAGAAGATGACATCAGGCACTCATAAACAAAGCATGGATAGAAATCTAACACAAACTGATCAAGGGTTAACAAAGCYCTCACAACACTCAAAAACCACTTTCCCCTTTATTTCAATTAGTTGGCAAGACAAAACCCCTATTTAATTAGAAATCTCCATCACACATACTCTAGAAAAGGAACTACTCACTCATGTTGTCAAAGAAAGCTATAAAACATGAGGAAAGCACAAATCTAAGATTAAACATGATTACCTACTCAAAATCAACAATAAACAAGCATTAACTAACAATAAGTACTACCAACTAASATAAACTAGCAAAGAGCAAGTAAAGCAAGTGTAAAAGAGATGAGATGAAGAAAAGTTACCAAGAGCTTGAATTGAAGTGATTGAAATAAATGTATCGATTACAAGATTACCAAAACTAACACTTTCTCTCTCTAAATTAAGTGTTTTTAGGGCATAAAATTGAATCTATGAACAGTAGTCAGTTGATGATGTGCAATAAATGACCTAAGCGTATTGATACAAAGAGCCAAATGGGCCAAAATTACAAGCAAAGCCCAAAAGAAAAAACCGGAGGAGTGGTCGCTTAGATCCTGAGCGGTGGCTGTCTCTTATACACATCTAGATGTGTATAAGAGACAGGCTCAAACCCATGAGCGACCACAAAAAGCAAGAAGGAAAAGTGAATTCGCTCAGGGTTTGAGCAGTCGCTCACCCAATCTTGAGCAGTCGCTCAAAACAAACTAGAAGTGGCCTTCAACTATTCGGGTTGCTCAAGTGTCGCTCCTTGGTCGCTCATGAAATATGAGCGGTCGCTCGAAAGTTGAGCGATCGCTCAAGGCCWGAGAGACGACTTAGATTCCTTGATCGGTCGCTTCAAAAAGGGTCCAAACCTTGATTTTTTCTACTCCTTCTTCCAACTCCAATGCTTCTACTTGCTCCATTGCTTTGCTCCTTAGCCCCATCACTCCCATGTGCCTCTAATGCGCAACAAAATGGCCTCAATTTCTACAAAGCACTCATAGAAAMGTCAAAGTAAGTGCCAAAATATCAAATTAACAATCAAATTGCATCTTTTCTACACAAARAACTCCAAATCASAAGTAAGATGCAAATYAGCTAAAATGGGAACAAAAATACACTTAAGGACTCAAAACAAAGTCAGAATAGGAGGGAAATGAGCCTTATAAGTGGCCATAAAAGCCACTTATCAGGTCACCATTAGAGATTTAGCCAAGATAACCCAGGACAAGAGGAACCTGTAAAGGATTACATCGCCWGGTTTAAGAGAGCCAAGATCAGATGTGATCTTAACCTACCCGAATCTGAGTTCATTTCTATAGTCCAAAAAGGGTTGTCGTTTCCTTTTAGAAAGAAATTTAAAGGGCAACATTTCCTTGACTTCGTGGCTTTGGCTAGTGCGGTGGTGGTGTATGAAAGGTGTTTGGCTGAAGAATCTAAAAGTGAACATAAGTATTACGCCAACTATGATAATTTAATACACAAAAGAGAGCTACGATTAGGATGGTGGTCAAATGGAGTGGCGATGACAGAATTGTTTAGGGCCCACCATTTAAACGTCCCAAATTAGTGAACAAAAAGTCTTCTCAGAAGGACTTCAAGTCTGATCAAAGAAGAGAATACTTGTTTGACATTAAAAAGTGTGAAAAATCTTTAACTGGCTCCGAGTTTAAGAAGATTAAACTAATGGATACTGAGAGATCTCTAATTGAATAAAAGGAAAGTTTATTACAATGGCATGATGCCTTCACTCATAAAAAAATGATTGTGTAATTTTCAGAAATAGGATACAGAATGGAATTAATAAAGAAGAATATAATTTTTCCTGAAAAGAGCACAAAATGTTGTGAAAGTGATTTTGAATTTCTTTCAGAATTAGAAAAATATGAGATGGATTGTAATATGGTGATTGTTGATTACTATATTGTTTTCATATTGACATACAAGAGGATTTTAATGTAGCTTTGCTGTAAAGTTATAAGAACGAGTTGTAAATGAAGGGGTCCAATTGCTCCAAAAAAGCCAAGAGCAAGACTGCGACAACCTCAGTATGTGGCAGGTGGCATTTCAGTGCTGCACACCCAACCCACCAATGTAAGCTTTCAAAGGCTTCATCAATAAAAGATGAGAACCGAGGGTTTGAAAATCTCAAAGCAAGGATACCAAGCGTTGCATCTTGTAATTTTCAACCGAAGAGAAAGAAAGCTGAAGGTGTGGAGCTACAGTTAGGAGATGTTATCGACAAGATTAACCATAATGGAGTCGCTAGTCAGAAGGCTCAGATATATATGGAGTCTATTTAGATTTCCTTTGCTAACTAAAGAGTGGAAGGTTTGAAGAAATTGTGCTTCTCTATGTGTCCTTCTTGTGCTAAATGCTGCATTATGAGTTTGGTAAGGCTGAGTTTATCCAATAACCCGAGTTGGTACCTAGGCACCAGAAGCTCAGTTTGAAAGAGGCCTAAGGAGGGGACTGTAGACACCTAAAAATGTCTCTCCAAAATAAGGTCCGATGATTTACTATATCGATCGTCAATTGGTCCGAATTTCTTAAAAGGCCTGAGATTGCTTAAATAAAGCCTTAAACCATTCCCCTTAAACCCAGATCCATATACCTAAGCCTAAACAATTACCTTAAACCAAGCCTAAATAATAAACAATTATAATAATAATAAAGAGTAGCCCAATCCCCTCCACTACCATTTCCATACTCACGTAAATAGCCCCCATCCATAGTCTCCCTGTGCCAGCCGTT
The DNA here is from genome assembly GCA_008642245.1 of Bassia scoparia. Taxonomy (NCBI): domain Eukaryota; kingdom Viridiplantae; phylum Streptophyta; class Magnoliopsida; order Caryophyllales; family Amaranthaceae; genus Bassia; species Bassia scoparia. The sequence continues at coordinate 105,188 of SNQN01000745.1, forward strand.
ACATAAATACGCAAGCATATGCGGCACCGCACCCTCGCTCCTTTCTAGACCCTTTCCTTTCTCCCTAGCTTTACCCTAATCACCACCTATATATATCCTTTATCCCTCAACAACAACAAGACAACAAACGTTCAGCAGCATTCGAATTCACAAACACAACAACAATCACTTCAAACCCTCCCCTCGGTTAACTAAACCCGACCGAAATGGCATCGAGTGAAGTACAGGCGGCATACAATAAACTAAGTACGGAACTACACATACGAAAGCTCTCACGGCGTAGTGAACATCGGTTTTTCCTTCTAAAACAACCTAGAGCAGGGCGAACGCCCTAAAATAGACATTAAACCCCGACCAATATTGGCTATTTCAACCCATCGAACTGGACTCGAGTATATGTATTTATATATAATATATTTTTTACGGATCGAAAAGCAGAATTATTTATCCCTTTGTTATCCCGCGTCAACACAACAGCATATACACTCTGCAAAATAGCCCATATATGGCTAGCCCTTAATTAATATTAATCAGGCCCAAAACTGTTCCCTAATATATATTACATGATCGAAATTCATGGAGCATCGAAAGGCTTTGACGGCGAGATAATTTAGCCTTTCAGACAACTTCCATGAATCATACAGAACAATAAAATTATGAGGACATCTCATCTCCAGTCTATTGCAGATAAGAAACTAATGATCTTTTTCTGCATTTCGTTCAACAATCAAATTGATCAGAATTTTGACTATAATCTGATTTAACATATTGTATTTAGCTTTTGATGTTTAGTCTCCTAACTTCTTCATCTTGCAGGTTGTAGTATCGGCAGTCTGCAGCGAGCTGATATTGCGACTATTTGGCAATGACTATACATGGCAGTCTATTTGTCCGCGGTTTAGCCTATTTAATACTAGTACTATATAAGAATACTACAAATACTGAAGACATTTTTTAGTTGTTATTGATGATAAATACGCAGAATCATACATATACTCTAAACAACTACTTCGCGATACTGACGCCAATTACATCATATCATGAGTGGAAATTCAAATCTACATGGACTACTTGTATGTACAATTTCTTCGGCCAATTATCTCTATACAATACTAAGGAATGAGCACAAGGGCATTTAGATTAGAGGGTTATCAGAGTTTTCAATTCTTTACTCAACAGTACCCTTTATCATTAAATTATGCTATAAATTTTCAGAAACCTAAGTTCTCCACTGTGTGTTAAGATATAAAGTGTCACTCTAACTTGAAACAGATGCGGAATCTTGGTCTTTACGCTTTTATTACATCACTTTATTATTATTTCTTGCTTTTTAATTTATCGGTTAATTTTCTCATTGCTAATCTTCTTTCTTTTTGCCCTTAAATAAACAGTTCTATTGTCAGCCACAGCTGAGGGCTTCCATTAGCCATTAACGTGAACCTTTCCCCGCACATACTCTCTGTAATCAAAGTTCGATATTGTTAACATGGTCAGATTCTAAATGCACTATCCGTCCGTAATATAATATCACAATACAAGTATCTTCCCAGTATCTGATTTTGAGCGAGTCAAGTACGGACAGATCAATCGGTAACCCTCTTGGGATATATACTCAAATTCCATCCAGAACTTTTACTTACTTTCAAGTAGATAAGCATATTAAATATTCTAATAATCAATACACTTTTTTTAAAAATTCTTTATTAAATAAGTCAATACCTCGGAATTCACTAATAACCCGACGAACCACAATAAATGATATCAGATATTAAGTGGCCACAACATAAAGCCCCAGCACAGATCGTTCTAAGTCTGCGGCTTTTGGTGAAAAATTGACTAACACGTAATGTAGTATTGCTGATCGGCTCTTATCCAAGTCATTGCTATTGAGAGTCATCCTGATGTTGTTTGTATACATAACGTTATCACACCTCAATTTAAGTAAACCATACTGGATGTGCGGTGCGGATCCATTGCGTCTGGAATCGCCAGCTTGAATTGCATAAGTTTAGACAACGATTGCAATAATACCATCAATATATATCTTTGAAGTATATCTAGAGGTAAAAATGAATATTCAAATTCAATATTCGATACAAGGTTGTCCCTACATTGGAGTAGAGGCCAATACCATGCCTACCTAAATATGGCCAGATAGGAATGAGATCACAGAGTTCAATTCCGATAACCCTGATCAACCGATAGCGCCAAGAATCTTCATGCGAAACTAGATCATACTCTGAAGTATCGAGTTGAGCCAGTTGGAATGCAGTTATCTAGTTATTTCCACCTAAACGCATTTTGACCATACAACTATTTAGATATCGACGTTGCGCCGTCCGTTACAGAGTATACTGCTTAAAGGCTCACATACATTAGTTAGCACCAATAATGGTGTATCGCATCGATCCTCCTCTTAGCTCTTGACAACAGCGTCAACAGACCATTATGCCATCATCCATACGAGGGTGCACTACGCACAAGAGAGGTTTCTGATTGGCTCGAAATGGGAAAACCTATCAAAACCACAAACACAATATCGCATGTAGGTGCACAAGACTACACCACGCGAGGCGGGGTTCGGCCCGGCAATATAGGAACTTATATCGAGTGGCGCTCTAATTCACTACTTCCAAACGTGAAGCATGCGCGCTCTCAAGTGTGTTTACTTAGAAATCATTGAACCAGTTTGGGCAAGCCTAATAGTCTGGCATACCCAAATGTGACCGCAACTCTATGTACAGTATAAAGAACTGAAAATGAAAAGGACTAAACAGCTCGTGACCCATCAGTGCATACTTCATACAAAGAGGGATAAAATCAAGAACAAAAAATGTGACGAAATGTGAACAATCACCACTGTCAATAGATCGAAGGATACAGGTCATAACATAAACAGCAAACTAGAACACATGGATCCTGAGTACACACAATCAACAAGACGTGTCACAAAAGTAAGAATGAAGGCTATGGCTACATCATCAGTAAAGCTATCATGGCCATGACTCTCTTCAAGGACCCAAAATTATTAGAGCAAATGTTATGAACAGTCATGTACTGACAGATAACTGAGAGGTAATGCGCTTTGCAACATTAGTGTATATACCGATAGCATTTAGGCAAGTATGTGTGACAGAAAAACGAGGTTGACATATCTTGAAATTGAGGAGCCTCTAATTATTCGAGTGAATAGCGTGGAGAAGCAAAACTGGCCTAGGTGACAACTGCCAAGAAGAGTGAGAATTCTAATTAGACACTCAAATGGACTACCATTAAAAGACTGAGTCCCTCTCTATGGAGCCACATCATACTCGGCAAACCTGCAGACTTACATAAGGCAGTATGTTCATTTGAAATGCCCAACCCTACACTACTAGTATTTCTATTTACAAGCCCAGATAATATGAGGAAGTTTGCATGCGAAATGGTATGCGTATGGTCCTACAGTTCACATTACAACACCACAAATCCTCAATTATGGGAAAAATGAATCAAGTTAGTAGAGAAAACATTAGTAAAAGAAGTGTCCCAGATATGCAGGCTCAGTCGGGTGGGAAACACCTCATACAGAATGGATTCGCAATCTTTGATTGCAATGGCACAGGAACACATTGTCGCGGAGACAACGTACATATTAGATTATGAGAAAACCGTAGTCATGGTGGTATTCATGATGAGTAACAACCAAATTTCCTAACGCGTCTGTTCAATCACAAAGGACGAAGTATGTCAAGGTGCTATAGAGGGTTGCATAAATGCTTCTCAGCATACTACAGGTGATTAGAGTCACCGCCTGTGCTATATTTAAAATAAAAATCTGTATACGCGATGAGGGACAGTTAATTAACACTTATAGAAGAAGAGCTAAATTGGGAAGAGTTGCATGGTATCGAAAATTAAAAACTCAAGGCTTGGTGCGTCCAGAGGGAAAACACAATGCGTACTTGATCTGATGCATCTGTTAAGTAAATACTGCTAATGCCTATCTGTATGTCGTGTAACGTTTATGACAATTTTTACACATACTTGAGTGGCAGTTGAGAAGGATGGATCTGGAGGAGTTCCATAGCCAGATCTGTGTTTCAGTTCGTCATATATCTTGAAAAATGTTCAGAAGGAGATTGTGCACTTGTCTGGACACCAAAACTAGATATTGTGCCCTATCAACATTTTTTCTCTCCTAACCCCAGTCGGTAGTCAAAGCCTGTGTGACCATGGCCGACGAAGGAGGTCAACGCAATTGCATGGGGTCGCCACGAATTCGCGAACGAAGTAGGACCCTAAAGTCTCGTTCAAATAGATTGGTGCGAATCTTTTGATTCTTTATTTATTTGCACATAAGAACAAGAGTAAGCGTAATATTGAGATTAAAACCTATCCCAACAACCATCTTACACTACAATCTCAGAAGATAGATGAGGCTGTGCACAATTTAAAATGTGCATAACTAATATACATAAAGAAAACTCTAACGCCATAGAGCGTCTAATGCGAACTGTTACTAAGGCAGCCACCAGAACAGTTAGTTGTGAAATCAGTTCAATTCAAAATTGAAATATCGTGAATGGACAGACAACTACTTCCATAAGTTTAACCCACAACCTCTTTATATTACAGTGATTGATCAGATTATAACGATTGATCGAGAGAACACTAAGAGATAAAGCCATATAAAATACGCAGTCAAAACAGCTCGTACATTGATCTCAGACGTGATTCATCTATGGGCTCTCTTCCTAATTATTTGCAAAATCATAGAGATTGCCTCATACTCCCGTTGGGTCTGAGATTATCTTTTACAAAGAAAATATTTAGGATGACATGTGCGATGGTCGTCAGATAAATAACCTCTAGAATGATGGATTCTCAATCTAAGCGAGATCGATAAGCATTTAGTGCATAACTACCTTATCCCATCTTCCGTGAGAAGAAAGTATCTTTTCCATCTTGACGTATAATTTTGTGAAGAAGTAAATCAAATTTTCGTGTGTGTGCTTTACCCAATTACCCATTGGTCTGATAAAAAACGACAGATGAATTCCTAGTACATAACGAACTACTAAAGACATTGGTTAGTACTTCCTCTTTAATAAACTAAAAGGGGAGGTAAGTATTTGGCTTTAAAGTAGCAAAACTATCTCGCGAATTTCAGCAAGAGAATTCTTAACCAGACTTATTTATTTGACCTACTCATCAACT
>SNQN01000746.1:0-10385 GCA_008642245.1 Bassia scoparia
AAAGGTTGTAACATGTTTGCTTGGCTTGATGAAGAAGGAACAGAATGGCAGAGGGTGGTCATTTAGGAAAGAAATTAGGGCAAAAAAAAAAATGAAAAAATGAATTGACAGAAAACTTACCTTTACCCGTTGAAATTTTTGACATCAACCAGCAATTTTACAACGAGAGATGATCAGATTGAGATGAGTAGATGAAGTTGATGAACYGTTGAAAGGGGGAGAGAGATGAAGTAGTGAAGTGAAATGAGTGAAGTGAATGGAGTGAGAGTTGGTTGAAATCAGTAAATGGGAAGTCAAGGAGTCAACGAATGGTAATAAAGGCGCGTGGGAAACACGCAATTCAACTCACAATAATCCGGTGAGTCAATGCCTGAAATTTGACTTTTTCGTCGGAAAATCATCATTTGGTACCAGAAGACAAAAACTAAATTTTGTTTGGTATTTCCCCACAATAAGTGTTTATGGCGGTATTATTTCGCAAATTGGCATTTATCCTGGTATTTCCCCACAAAAAATTCATGTTATTATAGTAATAATGGATATTCTATGTTATCATATTAATATGTTAACAACTATACGACTAAGATTTTCATCTCATATCGTCTTTATTATGGCTAATATATCTCATATCATTGTCGCTCACTGACATATAATAGTGGCAAATTATACAGCAACTCTAGAACACGATTTCATACTATACACATAAAGTGATATAATATATAAGGTTAGTATATATGCGTGCATGAATTAAATTTTAAATTTCATCTATTATTTTGATTAATATAATTGAAAGTTAATTTGTATTTTGATACGACACCTACAATAAAAAAATATTCAATAAATAGTCATTTGTGTGTTTTTTTAATATGTCGTTTTAAATTTCAAATAGTGTTTCGTTTTTTTGTCAAGTTGAATAGTGTTTAGTTAATATTACATTAACTTTGATAAGTTGCATGAGGTTTACTATTTTTAAGTTATCTTTTCAGAATTAACCTACCATATTGAATTATTGATTATGTTGACTTCTGCTTTCATCTTTTTTAAAAACTAATTAATAAGGGGTAATAAGGTAATAGCATAGGGGGACACCATTGCTTCCCCTTGGCTTATATAATAGAGATAGATAATCGTTATAATTTTTACTAATATACAATTATAAATATTAATGATATAAAATGTACATTGAAAAATGTAAAATGTACTAACACACACGCAAAAATAAAAAAAATAAAAAAAAAAGAGAAAAGAGGAAGGAGATTAACTTAATTAATATAAATGAGAATTATGAAATTTAGGTCCAAAAAATTTAGAATATAATTGTTAGTCTAATCGAGTGTTTAGATACAAAGAAACTACTTTGTACCCCGTATGTAAGTTTTTCATTATAACTATTTAAAAATTGCTTTACTATAAATTATGTCGCTTTTTTAGGCATAAATTAATTTCTCTTTCTCACATAGTTGTTGATTATTTTTCTTTAACAATAATAATGTTGAAGTTTCCTCTTTAGTAACACATATATAATTGTAAATTAGGAAGGAGTTAAAACCATTTTAAATAAGTATTTTTTTAAGTAAAGGYCATAATAGTCTATTCCAAGGGGGGACACCATTGCTCCTCCCTTGGCTTATATCATACTAGATCGTTTTGCACGCGATGCGTGCTTTGTTATATAAATTTCAAAAATGCTTTAAAATGAAAATTTCAAGTTAGAAAATTATTTTAGCATTTTTTTTTCAAATTTTTGATATTTGATTAATCTTTCTATTTTCTTTGCTAATTAATTAGCTCATTTATTTACAAAAAAAATTAAATTATTAGGAACTTACTTTTATTGTTTTGCACGCGGATACATGCTTTGTTATGTTGTAAATCAAAAATGCTTTAAAATGAATAATTTCCAAAGTAGAAATTATTAGCATTTTTTTCAAGTTTTTATATTTGTTAAATTCATTCTTTGTAATTAATCTCTAGCTCAGTTTATTTAAAAAAAATTATAATTATAGGTAACTACTTTCTATAGAAGTGGTGTTTTGAAATTTAGTTGTGATATCACTTTTATCCCATTATTAAAATGGTCAACGTATTTTTTTTAGTGAAAATTCATTTGTATGCATGTACGCTTATTATCTTCATTACGGGTATTATGTTTTTGATGGGATGGGGAACATCCATCTTCCTCCCCCCTGTCCATACTATTATATACTAGTCTAATTGCACGCGTATGCGTGCATTGTTTTTTGTTTATTACCAACACTAATTTTAATTCATGAAAAACAAAAATGTTTGATGTAAGTACTTATATTAAATGACAAAAACAAAAAATTAACACATGATATTATGGACAACAAATATAATTAATTTGAATATATAACGTAAAATGGAAATAGAAATTGCAGGTTTTAAAACAATATTAAAAAAAAATATAAAATTTCTGAAAAAATTACAATAATACTTCTAAACTTATAAAACAATAATATTCGAAAATTAAAGAAAAAAAAACATTAAAAGAACATAGCGCACAATAGGTAAATTAGAATTAGAATGAGAAAAAAGAGATGAATTTGTTTTTGGTTTAAATAGAATAAGAGAAGATGCCATAGAATTATACTCATTCAAGAAATTTATGTATATAGTAATAATAATTTTTTATTAGTTTATAGTAAATAGTAATATTGACATGATAATGACTATATATAATAAAAAAAGAGAATTAATTATGTGATTGGATTTATTGTATTTTAGGGATTGAAAATGTATTGATTGATTGGATGATTATTTGTTGATTAATGGAGAAATTTTAATTGAATTATTTGTCTCATTTAGAATTTAAAGACAATGAATTTGATGAAGTGGATTGAAGCATTGAATTAATTAAGAAACTTCCATTTTAATTTAAACTAAGAAGTAATTGTAATTTTAATATGTATGAATCACTAAGTGTTGATTGATAGATATCATGATAAATATAAATTAGGAAGGAGTTTAAAATATTTTAATAAATTATTTTTTGTTAAGAAAAGCTAAGCTAGTGGATTGAAAAGTATTTTTCATAGGGGACCGACCATAGTCCCCCCTTGCGCTTTATATATACTAGTTATTTTTTTGACGCTTATGCGTGCATCTGTCACCTAACGTATTTGTAAACCATCAATTAGTTATGTTGTTAAACAGTGTTAATTTTTATTTGTAATTTTTATAATTACTCTGTATCAATGTTGTTTGTAGTTGTTTTGTAACACAAAATTTTTCAAACTATTAATATAAAAGTGTAGATATATAGAACGCAGGAAAACGTGTGCTTAAATAATTGGAAAAAAACTGTTGTATAATTTGATTGTAAAAGTATGAAAAGTGATATTAAACATAATAGAGATATCCGATACTTAAATGATATGCAACCTATAGTAGGTTAAGATATAGTTATTAGTAAATTCTGTTTAAATTTCGTTTTCCCTCTATTGATTAATTACATTGTCCAATCTAATTTATTACTTCATTTTTTCCCATTGTCACAATTCTTCATAACATGTAGTTAGTATAAAACATAATTCAAACTAAAATTAACATTTATATGAATATTCAAATTTTTTTTCATCTTCATATTTTTTTAAGAATATATCCACATTCAATATTATATGGGCAGAATTAGAAATTGCTATTTGAATTATGACAATGAACCTTAATTAATTTTTAATTTTTTATTTTTTTTAGTAGAGAAGCATTTAATTTCATTAAGGTTAAATTGTATTTTTGAAGGTGGGGAACCCATCTTCCTCCCCCTTCACTTATATTCATAAATATATATACTTATAATATATATATATATATAATATTTATATATATAATATATATATATAAATATATATATATTAATTCTATGCACACTAAATAAACATTGACAATAAAATTTTATGATATCACATAAAACAATTACAATTACCACCAATACAGTAATGTTATGGCTCAATTCACCATGATTTGACAAAATCCTAAAGAACGAGATGGATGACAAGATTTTAATTGGTCATTTTTTCATAAATTTAAATATAATAAATTTTGTTTATAATTTTATTTAATTGTGAAACAATCTAACATGTTATTTGATTTCAATATATATATATATATCATTGGTGAAGTTACCGTACTTGGCGATCTTGTGGATGATGTTTCAAAGGATTCTACTCCAAATTACAAGTTCATGATGGAATTAAAAGATTTGCAGTACATTCTATTCAATGTACTCATTATAACTAATTTATCGTTATTCTTTCTTATAAATTTAACGTATATATTTTGTCTAATATATATGATGTAGGAAAAACACATTAAAATACACATTATGTTGTACGTATGCACAAGTGCACAACAAATGACAGAATATATGAATGACGATGGTCACAGAATTGTCATAATACAATTTGCTAATATCAAGACTTGAAAAGGTTATAAGTTATACATATTTGTATCCCAACTATACAGGAATATAATTAAAGCTCTAACATATATTTTTGAAATAGGTGAAATCTATACTAATTTTGGAAATTCATCTATTATTTTCCCTAAAATATTTTGAAAATATCCTCACACATCATTTGTATGACCTTGCAAAATATTCTAAATATGCTATAACTTTTCAAATTTAAATTATCCCTATATAAATTATACTCTATAAAAATTATATATATGTATATAGGTAACATTGATCGATTAATGTCATACAACAAGTATTAAAAAATATTTAAATGACGTATATACATACTTCATTGATAAATGTGTGAAAATCGTAGACTTTTCTTGAATTACAAAAATTGATAAATAATGTCTTTTACAAAAAAATTCTATAAATAAACCATCAAAAATGACAGTTTCAATATTTGATACAGTTGTAAAATTTAAATAGACTAATATTTAAAAGTTCTTAACCCACTGAGTTGAAATCAGTTGGGTTGAAAATTAATGGGTTTTAGCGAATTTCAAAACACATGTTAGGTTTAAATATGTCAAAAATCTCAAAAGATTGTCAAATCCCATCACTTGTGGAACGGGTTTCAAGTTGGGTCAAAAGTTAATATCAAATATTAATACGAATACAACATACGTAGTATGATTAAATTATAAGATTATCGAAACGTCTAAGACACGCGATTAAAAACATTTTATCTATTATTATTATAAATATTTAGCGAATAAATATGATAAATTATGGGAAAAAAACTTAGTTATTAAATTCTTTAACATCCCGTCATCAACTTTCATCTATCATCATTATAAATATTTAATGAATTATAATTTAAATAAATAGTCTTTAATAAATTTTTTAATAAAACCGTGCAACGCACGGGAACTAATCTAGGCAATGGAGCTCTACTAAAACACAGTTTACTCTAACTCCATTGCTGACACGTGTCGCGCTGTCGTTCAACGCTTTCCAGAATTTTCTAAGGTATGAATGTCTACAGCTAAATATACTACATATACTACCATATCCTAAATATATTCATCTCATATTTTCTTTATCATCTCATATACTATCACATACGGAATTTTCTAAGGTAGGAATGTGTACGACTAAATATACTACATATACTATCATATCCTAAATATATTCATCTCATATTTTCTTTATTATTTGATCTCATATCTAAAATATGTATAAGGCTAATATTCTATGATAGAAATGTCTACAGCTAAGAAATTACTATATAATTAAAGATTATTTGACCTCATATCTAAGTATATATTAACATGTATATGGCTAATATTCTATGATAGAGATAACTCTATACTTGACACGTGTTGCGCGCTTTTATGTTCACTGTTTTAACGCCCATTTTCCCTAACCCATATTTTCGGAATTAAGTATATTATGTACTACAAAATATCCTAAAAATATAAACTAACTTTTTTTTCCCTAAAATATTTTAAAAATATCTTGACATTATGACATATATTTATTCATTGAGAAAAATTCATGACCTTTTTTTTTTTTTATTTTGTCATCCTTTATTTTGATTAATGATTCCAATTAAAACATTTCAAGGTGCCTCAATATATTCTTGTATAAGGCAATAGACAACTAGCAAAGTTGACTGAAATTTTAAACAATAGGAAACACTTTCGCTATAAACACTCCCTTAGCCAAAGTTAATAGAAGAAAAACACTTTTGAGCGTATAATAAGAGTACAAAACGATATTCAACCGGAAAGAATATTTGACTCAAACTTTAACTATAACCTACGAAAAGATTGTTACAAACAAAACATTAATATATTTACAGTAATTACAGTTTATTTAACAAGAATTATGATCCCTCTTGTTCCTGTTCAAGGAACTTACAAAGAAAACAATGGAATGTTAGGGTGAAAATAATGACTGGGGATGACAACTGGCACGTACGTGTCTTCCGTCAACGTCCTGAGAATGGACACCGGTCTCCTCCGGCTAACCTGCAAAACAAACAAAGGTGACTAACCCGGGGGATCTCCGGGAAAAGCCCCTCTGATGCTTAAGTCAGCAAGGAGACCTAACTGAAGGCCGAGCAAGCTAGATATATGCACTAGACTATACTCGGTGGGTTCAGAATTAGATACCTGGAATGGGCTCACCAACTCCTCTTTTGTAGGGTTAGGTGAGGAGACTTATGGCTCTTCTTCCAATGTGGGAACAAGGAATAATAGCTTTTAGTCAATGTGGGACAAAAGGACTGTACATGTCATATTTCATCCTTTGACACTGTGCAAGCCTACCCTACTGGAGCCGCCTTTATTACGTGGATATGTGGGTCCCACATGCTCAGATGGGGCCCATCAGATGCCACGTGGTGCCTAGCAACTGGGTAGGGACACCTCCATAAAAAAAAAAAATATACCATATTTGGCCATATCAAAATAAATGTAACAATTCTTAACTTGTGGTTTTAGGTAAACTAGTTTTGCCTTCCCTTCCTCCCTTCTCCCCTCACGATGATTCTAATAAGATGTAAAATTCTATAAATTAATTAAGATGTATACTAATATCGATTATTGTACTATATGTTTGCATTGGTTTTAGACTTGTATTTGCTAATTACTATCTTTGCCAGTTGTGTAAACCTCCATCCTACTAATTTCTCTATGTAAACCAACTTATTATTAATGATTTTGGTATTCGCGCAATTTGGTGATATTGTTAAAGAAATCATTTTGGTGTATTTTGTAATTGGTAATAATTTGGTATTCTCTATAAAATTTATTGTCTAAAGGGTATGGGTTGGAGGCAAAGGAAAAGAAGAAGGTCTAAGATTATTGTGGACTTGTAGTTATAGCCCGATTCATAATCTGACCTTGATCCAATTTCTCTCCTCCAACTCCTACCCCCTTCATAGGCATCAAGGGAAGGGAGACTCCTTGAAATTTTCTGAAGGGTTAGAGGGACATTAGATCCCATTAAATTATTTGATGGGTAACTTATGGAAGAATGATTGCCTCCATGATCAAACAATTGAAAATGAAAGTATCTAATTAATAACACATGGTAGACTACGTTAGACTAATCTATTCTAAATTAAACTTGGTTGATAAGACAAGTGTAACTAAAGAAAGTAGTAAAATGCAAAAAAAAATATTTGTTTGATGTTGTTTTGTTGTTATTGTTCCAATCAGTCTTCAGCCTCCTATTTATAGCGTTTCATGAGTGAGATCGTGAGTTAACAGTTTGGTAGATTTTTTAATACAAAGTTATTTGAATTTCATGTGTATGTTTGTTATTTGAGAAATTCCCAATGATAACCATGCGTTTTTTTAATTCCATTGTTAATCACAAAACTTTTTTTAATCCCAAAAATGACCAGTAACCATGAAAATGACAAATTTTGTACTTAAATTCGACAATTTGACCATCAATTATTGGTAAATTATGCATACTTGTGGTAGTTTATGGGGGTGAATTTGAATTTAGGGTTCAAAATGTTGAATTTTAAGTTTTGTAATATATGATTTTAATTAAAGGTTAAACAGTCATTTTTGGGATTAAAAAAGAGTTTATGATTACCTATGTGATTAAAAAAACACATGATTACCATTAGAAATCGGTCTAAACTTGTGGTTACCATTAGAAATATCACTTATTTTTATTTGCGTATACAAAAAAAACATTTACCCATCTCATGCACACATCACGTGCACAAAAGCTCATTTAGTTATGGTTTCATTCCTTTTTAATTCAAAAGATTTTGAGATCGTTTTTTATCTATATTATCCTTATAGGCTTATAGGTCTTTTAACAACAACAAAAAATATTACAAGTGATTAATGAGTTAAATTCATCACATATTATTCGATGACGACGAGAGCATGACCTCGTAACATGCTTCTACAGTTCTAGTCCAACGAATCTTTGTGGGCCCCACAAAATAAGAGAAAGTCAAACAAATGTGACGTTTACACAGACTTGCTTAAGTATAATTAGCTAGAGTTGTGTTGGGTGGTTAATGATATCAAACTCGTTAACCAAAGTTTCGAGACAAAGTTTTGAGGATGAAAAAAATTCTAACGAGAAGGAATAATATTACCCATTGAACTATCGGTGCAAACTCGCACGTGAAATTAATCTATTCACCGAAAGCTATGGGAATTTCTTGCTGTAGCAATACCAAAAAAAGTCATGAATTAGTTGGTTGTACTGGTTAATAGTATCAACTATTATCCTTCGAGTGAAATGATGGAGCAACTCTAAGAGTTATCAACCCTCCAAGGTACAAAGAAATAAAATATTATTATATGTGTTATAAATTAGAAAGAGATGATTTATAAATTAAATAAAATTTTAATATTTTCTTCACCAATAAAAATTTAACATTGAGAGGATTGCCAACCATTAGGTTACTGTATGACTCCCCATCTTTCAATTACTGGGTAATTTACCTGTAATTTACTAGATTCTCATCTCATTATTATTAATCGTGGTCTTCTTTCACTTACATATACATATACTTAAAAAATTGGTAATCTCGTCATATTACATTTGACCGGAAAAGGAACAATTCATTATTAAACATTGACCCAATGCCAATAAATTAAAATTAGGTTTCCAAACTAATAACCAATTTTCAATCCAACAATTATTCAGTTCGTTGTAAATTAGAGTCAAATGCCTTTTTTTTTTTTTTTTTTTTTTTTTACAACGACGAAGATCTCAGAGTTAATCTCATCGATTGGATCTCCTATGTAGGACGTACTCCGTACATTATAAACACTAAAACAGTGGAAACTAGCTAAAAGATCCTTAATACATTTGCAGAACATCCAAAGAGAGCGGTTCTTAACATCGCTCATTAGAAGATTAGTAGCCATCTTGTGAGTCGTGATTAACTCGATGTGTGTAGTTTCTTCTGCCTCATGCATTCATTGAGCATTTCCATTAACCCCAATGCTAAAGCTTTATCCCTATTTTTGGTGAAGAACCAAGCTTCCCGTGTCTCCTCAGCGCTGTTCCCTGACTCCAGGTACCATGAAAAGAGAGTACGATGATCTCCGTTGTTCTTTAAAGCTCGTAGAGTTAAATGCTTGTTACTAATAAATAATTAACTATAATGACATGCTTAGATTGTAGGTAATTAACAATTCTTAGGGTATCGAAAATCCAAAGTCAATTTAAGGCTAGTAATTTAACACGAATTTCGAGCACACTTGTTACAAGATCGAGAATGCAACAAGATAAAGGAGATTTTAACTCAAAAACATATGATTTTGAGGGTGTAACCCCTTAGTCTTATAAAGCGGACACATCTCTTCGTATTATATAATGTGAGATTCATTCCCTAACAAGTAAAATACTTTGTACGGAATAAGATATTTGGAAGGTGATGAAGAAAGGGATGTGGTGTTAGTAGAAGCGGGAGTGGGGGAGAGAATAATCCATTGTAGTAGGAAAGAAGAAATACCATATAAGGTAAAACTACTCCCGTTAATAAAAAAACAATGCTAAAAGTTAAGATAAAAATATCGATGTATTAAAAATTTTGATATGTGAAAAAAGTTATTTGAGAATTTTTTTTTTAAAATATGTTTCTTAAAAAAACTAAGTAATATGAATTTTTCCAATTTAAAAAATTAAAATTACCTAAAATTATTAACAAATAAAAAAAGTCGTTTCTTTGTTCACCATAGTAGCAAAAAATAATCCTTGGTGTATATATATATTAAAAAATATTGTGCTCGCATTGTGTGCACCTAATCGTATTTTATTTTCATAAAGCTAGAAACCTCAATGAGCCGATACACTCGTGAACAGCTCGTGAACAAATTCGATTTTAAAGTTCGGTCAAAGCTCAGCTCATTCATATATAAATAAACGAGTCTGAACAAAATTTCCAAGCTTGATTAATAAACGAGGCTTGCTCGAA
>SNQN01000746.1:12535-34479 GCA_008642245.1 Bassia scoparia
TTGTTTGTGTTTATGACTTTATGTAGAGAGTTCACACCATGATCTTCCTTCCCTTTGTTTGCTTCGTTTTTCCTGTATATGTTTCTTAAGCCTTAACCCTCGTAAATTTTCCTTTTTCATGATTTGATATGCTAAATTACAATTGATTCAGAAATATATTTTTTCAGTTTTGTATGTCAAGTTTTCTGGATTTTTGATTTGGTTATGGGTACAAATTCAGATTACTTAGCTTGTTTTCAAATTATGTCAGATATTGTGTTTGAAGCTGTCCTTCTCTCTTTCTCCTCTTTTCAGCTCTCTGCTATTTGGCTGACATAATYAGWCGTGTATTTCTTTCACTTATATCGGTTCATTTAGAGGGTAGAGACTTGATAATTGGAAGATGATTAAACCGTGTGATTGCATAATTGGAGTGACATGGAGGGCAGTTGCTTAATTGTTTAATTATTGAAGAAAGGAATTATGTCAAACGATGAACTTACATTAACTTAGGTAGGTGAGATATTTTATATGGGTAAAAAGAATAACCACATTAGATATTTTATATCTAGCCTTCATGTGTATTTTTGGCTCAGTATGCTTATGAACTTTAAGTCAATCTGAACTTCATGTGGCCTAAGAATGCATACGTTACCTCTATATGTCAATCATATATGACGATCATTACGAAATAATTTTGTGCATATCCAGAATAATATAGAAATTATTTACTATATGTATATATTTGGTGGTGTTAGAACTGATCATGACAAACCCTTGATTGCCAATCCTTGTTCTCCATCTCTACTTGCWACCAATGCATCTTTGAGAAAATAACTAGCAATATTGGCTCTTTCTTACCTCTGTTTTGATATTTTTACGATCACAGTGTTGCAATTAGAAGCCCTTATGATTAATCTAGCATGTAGACATAGTAGTCATATTTGCTTGATTGGTCCTTGTCCAACCTCCACAAAGTGTTGATAMAGTAACTTGCTTGGTCCTCTTTGAACACATTAGATAGAAAATGTCAAAGAATCGTCTAAATGCATCAAAGTAGCTGATTTCTTGTCATCATTGTTATTATGCAGAAAAGAAGAATTAATCAATTGCATACATTATTTGGGTGGAATATATATTTTGTATATTTCACGGAATCCTTACTTGGTAAAACCTTTTGCAGTCCTTTGACAATCATTGATGCATGCATGCTCAAAACATTTGTGTTGAAATCTACTTTATTCTTATTTTTAGGAAGTTGAAAGGATGCATGGATTTCCCAAYTGGTTGAACCAGCTGCCAAAGCAATAAGCTCTTCCCTCAATTCTGATGATATCTCAYTTTAACATAGTCGTGTCATCAGAGCTCGAGGAKAAATGGCCCTCACGCTTAAATTGCTATTCTTAGCAGGTACAATAACACTTGCCATGTTTCTATAATTCTAGCAGCTAGAATGTGGATTTCAATGTATAAGCTAACTTGTTTTTATTTAGTTGTAGCTTCTTTTAGCTTTATATGTTATATAGTACCATCAGATGGTTAGCTATAGGAATAAAGGTTGARTGAACCTACTAGCTTGCTTGGAAGATGGTCAACTCTATTGATCWGCAACAAAGGTTAAGATTTTGGGATAAAACTTGAATGGCATGTAAGTTGTTCTTGCTTTGAATAAAGACAGCGCAGATTCTCGTGTTAGGCAACCTGGTTGGTTTTGGTACTATAGTYACATTAGGTTGTTTGTCCTGRTGAAGTATAATTCTTATGTTTTTGATAGATAATTGTAGTAACATGGAAATACGGATGCTAAAGAAACCTGAGAGGTTATCTAATGTGAGAGTTGGTTCTTATCACAAATTTTCTAGCATGAGCGTTTGAGTCATGCAGTATTATAAAWGTTGTAGTTATTAGGTGGCTGGCCATTTTTATTCTGACTAATATCTGAAATTACATTGGTTGTCAAAAAGCTAAACTGCTTATATGAAATCTAACRTTTATAAGTAGGTTTGTGTTAGGTGTTYAGTTTTTCATTTTTGTTAAAAAGGTTTAGTATTTTTTGCACCTTCATACGTAATTTAAAGGCTTAGGTTATGGTTCTCTGATCATTAGTTCATCTAGCTTTGAACTATGAAAATATCATTTAAAAAGTAAACATATATTTGATCGTTGCTGATAATTGAAATTATACAGGTTGATGTAGCATCAAGGTCATGGTTTTTTTTTTAATTTTATTTTTGTATTATAAGGATTAATTGATTACAGACATTCGCTCAACACTAGCCTATTCAGTGTGTATTCTTGTTAATCTTTCATTATTTTTGGCTCATTTGTCACAYCAAGTGTATCAGATCTCAGGGRATACAAGCAAAAAATGTGGGGAAAAAAAGCAAAGTATATTGGTGACAAACATATATAGTAATATTAGTGAACACGTGCTCAGCACCTCCATATATAATACTCATTGTTGTCAAAGCTATGCTTAAATTATTGTAGTAGTACAAAAATAGTTTAGATGTATTTGTACAATAGTTTAAAGTATTAGTGAAGATGTTTTTTTTTTTTTAGAAATATGTAACATTTGACTTAGTGTGATAGCTTAATTATTTTGTGCATTTTGAGCAATTAAAACAACCTTCACATAATAATTCATTTTGAATAACTTTCGTTTTATAAACCGTCCGGGGCACCGCGCGCATCGCGCGCGGTGCAACGGCTAGTATACTTAAAAAAATGGTAATCTCGTCATATTACATTTGACCGGAAAAGGAACAATTCATTATTAAACATTGACCCAATGCTAATAAATTAAAATTAGGTTTCCAAACTAATACTCCGTAACCAATTTTCAATCCAACAATTATTCAGTTGTAAATTAGAGTCAAATGTTTTTTTTTTTTTTACAACGACGAAGATCTAAGAGTTAATCTCATCGATTGGATCTCCTATGTAGGACATACATTATAAACACTAAAACAGTGGAAACTAGCTAAAAGATCCTTAATACATTTGCAGAACATCCAAAGAGAGCGGTTCTTAACATCGCTCATTAGAAGATTAGTAGCCATCTTGTGAGTCGTGATTAACTCGATGTGTGTAGTTTCTTCTGCCTCATGCATTCATTGAGCATTTCCATTAACCCCAATGCTAAAGCTTTATCCCTATTTTTGGTGAAGAACCAAGCTTCCCGTGTCTCCTCAGCGCTGTTCCCTGACTCCAGGTACCATGAAAAGAGAGTACGATGATCTCCGTCGTTCTTTAAAGCTCGTAGAGTTAAATTCTTGTTACTAATAAATAATTAACTATAATGACATGCTTAGATTGTAGGTAATTAACAATTKTTAGGGTATCGAAAATCCAAAGTCAATTTAAGGCTAGTAATTTAACACGAARTTCGAGCACACTTGTTACAAGATCGAGAATGCAACAAGATAAAGGAGATTTTAACTCAAAATCATATGATTTTGAGGGTGTAACCCCTTAGTCTTATAAAGCGGACACATCTCTTCGTATTATATAATGTGAGATTCATTCCCTAACAAGTAAAATACTTTGTACGGAATAAGATATTTGGAAGGTGATGAAGAAAGGGATGTGGTGTTAGTAGAAGCGGGAGTGGGGGAGAGAATAATCCATTGTAGTAGGAAAGAAGAAATACCATATAAGGTAAAACTACTCCCGTTAATAAAAAAACAATGCTAAAAGTTAAGATAAAAATATCGATGTATTAAAAATTTTGATATGTGAAAAAAGTTATTTGAGAATTTTTTTTTTAAAATATGTTTCTTAAAAAAACTAAGTAATATGAATTTTTCCAATTTAAAAAATTAAAATTACCTAAAATTATTAACAAATAAAAAAAGTCGTTTCTTTGTTCACCATAGTAGCAAAAAATAATCCTTGGTGTATATATATATTAAAAAATATTGTGCTCGCATTGTGTGCACCTAATCGTATTTTATTTTCATAAAGCTAGAAACCTCAATGAGCCGATACACTCGTGAACAGCTCGTGAACAAATTCGATTTTAAAGTTCGGTCAAAGCTCAGCTCATTCATATATAAATAAACGAGTCTGAACAAAATTTCCAAGCTTGATTAATAAACGAGGCTTGCTCGAACAAGATACTGTTCGGCTCGTTTAAACTCGTGAACAACTCGTTCAAGTCCTTAAATACTTGCTTAAAGATCTTTCATCTTTGAATTTCAAAGTATATTAATTTATAGTATCAATCATTTAATTAGATGCTTGAAAAATGTATAAGTCCCTCCTATTAGATATGCTAAACTTTTTTGCTACAATATATATATATATATATATAATTTATGTTTGCACAAAAATTAAATTTAGAAATTAATTAACAATGTAGATTTACAAATTATGTTCAGTTAAGCATATGCTCATTTAGATGTGACCATGAGAGTTAGCTCGACTCAAATTCGTGCTCGAATATGTAAACGAGCAAGCTCGATCCATTCTCGAACATTGTAGAATTAAACGAGACAAACTCAAACAAATATTTTGAAAGCTCGGTTATGTTATAGCTCGACTCAAGCTCATTTACTGTTATTCAAAGCCACACGCACATAACACTTTTTTCTATGTGAAAGGAAAGCATGAAACCAAAGTCTTTGTGTTTTTGGAATATTAGTTGTGTCAAAGTGTGATTCTTGTATGTACTTTCACATTGATAGTACGTCATCGATTAATGGAATCAAGTAGTTTAAAACTTTATATACTAAACCTTCAATTACACAAGGCAGCACAAATGTTGTTTATTTATAGTTTGATTTGACCTTAATCATGTAAACCTTTGAATACGAAAATAAAGAATTGAATCTAACCATTATAATATATTAATATGATGTATATTTTAGATTAGGAACTCATTTCACCCATTGAGAAACCCTAGCACTTGTTATTTTTTATTATTATGTAACAATCTCAACTCAACCATTCCATTTATGAAAATTTCTAAGTATATAACGTGAAATTACATCAGTGGATTTACTTGACATTATGTTACATACTAATAATGGTATTATGATTTCAAATATTCCTATAGAAACGACATTTTTCTAAGTGCTACTACGATGAGTTTTCATTGTCTTTAGTCAATGATGAAATTTAGAAACAACGCGACATTTTTCGGTATTACTACAAAAAGTTCCCACTGTCTTTAGTTAATGGTGAAATCTTCCACGGTACTTTGTATGAGTACCTCAGTGAGTGGACAACATTGCATCATTTCCAACTAAAACCTTTTTCATTATTCTTAAGGTTCGATCTCGCTCAAAAATCTTGATTAAAGAGCTAAATTCAAGGTCGCGCTTTAATTAATCATTCAAGTCAACTCGCTCTAAGCTAGTTCGTATTTCATATCAAATGAATGATTAATGGGAGCATTTACTTGAATCTGTATCCTACATCAAAATCTTGCGTATATTATCACGTAAATCTGCGCATTTATTTTTATTAATAATTTTTATTAGTCACAAACAATTTGTGTTAGAGAACACTATTTTAAAACACCTTCAACACCAATTTGGTCATCAATTGACAATTGTCTCAAGTCTCATTGAGGCATGCATGACTATAAGTCTATAATTATGTAGAGTCTTTATACTTTCATGTTAATTATTATACAACAGTACCAACTATTTTTGGATTTGTTGAAGGAATTGAACAAATATATAAATACTATATTGTTGTAGAATAAAATATACTAACATGTTGATGCTTTTTGGTTATATAAGAAACGCTTCAATTCCTTGCTACTTCAATTCATTTGTGAAGGAGCCTTAGCTTTTGCWTAGTGTATACTCTAAGAAATACAGGTATATTTCTAAAAGCTAAGTAATTAACACTGGCTAATTAAAATTATTATATGTATGTGCATTTATTTTACAACTCAAATACGAAGTACAAGAATATGTTTTTATGACAATTGATAGAGAATAAATTATATTTCTGTGCACGCAATCTTATAATCATTTGAAATTCAAATATACAATCATTTAATTTCTATAAAAATTTGGTGATTTTACTTGATAAAATCCATATAATGCATTCAATCTTATTATATTATCTAACACTAAATTTTGTTAATCGTCAAAATAATGAATTAAGGCTTTAATTGGTTGATTGATTTGTTGATCAGAATAATGGAGCACSGCGGTGCAACACATGTAGAAGAGGGTGCTGCCGGAGTAGACCAAGTCCGGCCTTCGATTTCCATAGAAGAGTTGGTTGAGCAAAAAATCGGACGCATCAACATGACCCAAATCTTGCAAGTCATCCTTGCATCACTACCACCCTTCTTTGACAGCCAGCAAACATTCATAAGCATCTTCGCTCATGCTCAACCAAAATGGCACTGCACGGGCAGTAATAACAGCCCGTGTGTGTCTAATAATAAGTCTAACCTATGTAGCCTTCCCAAGACCGCGTGGTCTTGGGACTCAGGCAACGTGCACACGTCGATCATATCAGAGTGGGGTCTCGAGTGTGCAAGCTCGTTCACCACCGGCCTCCCAACCACATCCTACTTCGTAGGGTGCTTYCTAGGCGGGTTGGTGTTAGCCACACTAGGGGACTCATCACTCGGGCGAAAGAACCTTCTTTGTGTTTCATCCTTGGTCATGTCCTTAGCCGCACTAGCCTCATCGTTTGCACCCAACATTTGGGTGTACTCGGCCTTTCGTTTCCTCAGTGGGGCGGGTCGTGCTCCGCTTGCTATATGCGCCCTGGTTCTGCTGACGGAGAGAGTTGGCAAACGGTGGCGGTCACAAGCTGCAATGATCGGGTTCATTCATTTTTCACTAGGAATACTAGGACTCACTGTCATTGCCTACCTAACACGGGACTCATCTTGGCGAAACCTGTATTTATGGACATCCGTCCCTGGAATCGTATGCTCCGTGTTGTGTTACTTCCTCCTCCTCGAGTCCCCTAGATGGTTGTTCATGCAAGGGCGCGACAAGGACTCAGTAGCCATCCTAAGACGACTAGGATCATTCAGCCAAATCCACTCGACTTCAGTCACAAACATCATAGGCCCGCCTTCACAAAACACAAACAACGACATTATTAGTCCATTAGCCTCCCTTAAGATCCTAATCCAAAAGAGATGGGCTATTAAACGACTGATGTCATCAATGCTCCTMGCATTCGGCATTGGCCTAATGTATTTCGGCATGTTCCTAGGACTCGGAAACTTAGGGTTCAACATCTACTTAACCTCAACAATGAGTGCATCATTATCGTTAGTGTCGTACTTGCTCACATTCCTCATTTGGATCCCAAGATGCAACCGAAGAAGCTCGTTGTTCGGATTTTGCTTGATTAGTGGTGCAACAAGCATAATCTTCTCCATAATAGGAAAGGATGATAATAATTCTCACAATAATAATAATAAGGGTTTAGTGATGACGTTGGTGCTAGTGTCGTTATTTTGTGCGTGCATGACGTACAATCTAGTGTTGATGTATACGGTGGAGCTGTTTCCTACATGTGTTAGGAACTCGGCCTCATCGCTGGTTAGACAGGCAATGATTTTGGGGTCGGTTTTCGACCCGGTGTTGATACTCGTCGGAKGGGAGAAATTGATGTATAGCTATGGTGTGTTCGGAATTACAATGTTTGTTTGTGGGTTCTTGGTTGGTTTTTRGCCGGAGACGAAAGGCAAGGTGCTTTGCGATACCATGGAAGAACAAGAGATTAGGGATAATAATGGTAGTAGGTTGTGTTAATTAATTAAATGCTACTATCAAAACCTAATAATAGCTAATTATAATTAGTTGATTATCATCAGCTCATTGATGGAGTACTTTGTATACAAATGGTTGTATATTGTGTACATATGACTAAACTGTTAAAGAATAACAAATATGCATAATGCATGTATGATGATTATATCATATGAACCATTTTATATGAATGTTCATTTACAACCAATATTTGTTTTTTACAACCAATCTTGTTCCATGTACACTTATTTTTTTATTTATGTGAATAAGTCATTATGACAATATAATTTTCAATAGAGTCTGGAGGTTTGAACCTATAACCTATCAATCTATCATACACAATTATTACTAGTGACTAATTCTTTACCACGCCTTTTTTTTCCACACAATTACTAGTAGTTAAGTCTTTACGGCACTTTTACTATAGTGGCCCCATCTTTCACACCTTGCCATAAGAATATCCCCCAACGAGTCCCGTGAAATAGCACCCAAACCCCCATGATCCTCCTCTCCCATTTTCACATCAGTATTTAGTTTAGTAATCCCCATCGGTGGAGCCACCCACCGTGTCTTCCAACAGACTGTTGAAAAAATGACTTTAAGGTCATTTTATTGTAGTCTTGATATACCAATTACCAAATATTTCCTACATACATAAACCACCTCCCTCACCATATGCCTTTACATATACTCACCCAACATTCCCAAAGCTTTATCATCCATTAAACCATCCACTTTGTCACCAGTCACCACCAACACTAACTAACTCTGAACCTACCATTAATTTTACCCTATTTGAGCGTCAAACACAATCCTTTTCAAACACCCAAATATCACCCCATTAAAAACCACCAACCCATTTGAAACTACCTCCACATTTAAAACAACCAATCTACACCACCTATTCAATTTAGGATTTCAGTTTAATTCTTGACTTTTCAATTTAGAGTTTTATTTATTTTCAACTTGGYAGTTTTCGGTTAGGGGCCTTGAGTGGTTCCCGCCACTAACAACCAACCACTACAAGCTATCACTTGAAGTAGTGCCATTACCCAATAAACAACCAATTGTCACCTCCTCGCACCTCCGTAACCACCACTCATATTTCTAAACATAAAATTTTCATCTCACGCACCACCATAACACCACTCAAAGCTCCACATTAACAACCCTCATTAACGACCCCCATCACACGCATCATTGCAACCACCATTCAAAGCCTCTAGTCGAAAACCCCCAAATTGAAATTTAAAACTCTAAAATGAAAAGCCAAGAATTAAACCGAAACCCTAAATTGAATATGTGATGCATGGTTGTGATTTTTGAGCAAATGAGTAATGGTTGTGAGCAAAGGGTTTAGTGGTTTTGAAAGTGGTGGCGGTTTCAAATGGATTGGTGATTATTGATAGAATACATGAGAATATATTCTTATTATGTAAATAATTAGGGTAGAATTATTTTATTTTATTTGTATATTTGTAAATCCTTAGTTTAACCTAAACAAGGTTGTATATAATGTAAATTATCAATCAATAATAATTTACGGCAAATATTCTCTCATGGTATCAGAGTCTAGGTTTCATCTACGACTTTGCTTCCGCTTTCTCTCTTCTTCCTTCTTTTCTTTTTCTTTTATGTTCAACTTGCCTCACGGCTGTGACGAGGCTGTCGCACACCTATCAAAAATACCTAGCAACACAWACTATGTAGCAAGTGGAAGCAAGGARRYTATCCACAGAGAGATGGTAATTAAATAGCTACTAATTAAATGTGTCAAGATTATGAAAAAGGGCCTTGGTTGATTATGACTAAGATTAACAACTACTTGGACAATTTAATGGAGAATTAATTAATGGACTAAACCTAGGGTAATGGTTCACTTTGAAGTCAAATGGAATCAAACAATATCAACCAACAAGTTTCATGATTATACTATCTGGTTACAAGTTCTCTCGAATCAGGTCGCCCTTAGAACTATATCCCTCTAGCAGGCTCTCGCAATTTACTAGATTCGCTCCACCTATTATCGTAAGTCTCACACGGTGTTTACCTCTCGGCGTTTAACTCGTGGTTAACAAGACAAGCTCAACAAAATATGGCCATGATTTAATTGAGCAACATAAGTAACAAATAATAGGAGATAGTAATAATCAATCCACAAAGTTGAGTTCAACCATAAAGATCACATCGAACCATCCAAAGATCCCCAAACCCTAGAAGTGGGATTACTCACAATTCATGTTAACAAACATAATAACAATAACATAGAGGGTTAGAGAAAAATGTATAACGCGGGGTTAAAACACCACTCAACGTTTAAGGTAAAGTAGAAGTTAGAAAATAAAACATATATATAAAAAGTAACGCGGGTTTAAACACCACTCAACGTTTAACGAAAAATAGAGTTAGAGAATAAAACATTAAATACAAAAATATAAATAACGCGGGTTTAAACACCACTCAACGTTTACGAAAAATAAAGTTAGAGAATAAAATATTAAAAACGATAAATAATTAGTTAGAGGTTAGTAATGAAAAATAAAGATTAGTGCGTATTAGTGAATTAGTGAAGAACGCGAAGAACACGAAGAACACGAACGAAGAACACGAAGAACATGAACGAAAGAACACCAAGAACATGAACGAAGAACACCAAGAACATGAAGAACAAGGTAACTTTGATTAATAATTGAGAGCTAGATGCTTAACTATCTAAGAAACAAACAAAGTATGAAGTAAAAGAAAGCTTGGTAAAAAATGATGGAGCTTTCACCTATTATAGTGCAATGCCTCCCCTTAAGTCAAAGATAGCAGCTTAAAGGATATTGACAGTAGAAAACCACGTCCAACCAAGTGGATAGCAAGGCAAGTGGGCGACTTAAGCAAATAGAGCAAAACCGCGCAGGGGCGACATTCTGTGGCAGCGATGATTGAAAATGGCATAACTTCTTCTTCGTTTGTCCGAATTAGTCTTAGGACCTACCGTGAAAGCTCTTGAAGAAAGCTATCATCTCCAATTGGAATCACGTCAAAATGTTGTGTATATAAAAGATATGACTGTTTAATCCAGGTATGTACACAAAGATGCGATTCTGCATGAGTGCTCACTGAAGCTGGAATAAGTTCTTCGTTATTTGTCTGAATCAGCCTTAAGAAGTATCATTGGAAAGATCTTAAGAAAGCTATCATCTCCAATTTGAATCACATCAAAATGTTGTGTATGCAGAAAGATATGACCATTTGAACCCGATATGTGCGCAAGAGTCTTCCAAACAAGTRAAAGCTCCGAAATGTCTAACTAAACTAACCAAAAACTAATGAGAATGTGCTTATAAATAAAGCATAAATACCGTATATCAGGCTGCCATGGCTGGGGAACCCAAAATTCACCCGGCTACCCTCGTCACTAATATCCGTCAACATGTTCCGGTTACCTTTTGATTATGCGGGTACGGAATTTAACACTTGGTCTACTCTTTTCACCCTCCATTGCCGTGCGTTCTTGGTGATCGACCATATTGTACCAACCGTCGACGGAGAGCCGCTCACATATTCTAGTGACAAAGCCGCTTGGCAACGGCTTGACGACATCGTTCGTTCGTGGATTTACGGTACGATTTCTAAAGATCTTCTAAATTTTGTCCTTGATGCTGATGATCGTGCTCTTGATGCGTGGCGACGAATTGAATTTTTTTTTCACAATAACAAGTCATCTCATGCCTTGACTCTTGACTCTCAATTCAGCAATACCAAACTGGAACAATTTAACGATGTTAAATCATACTGTACGCGGCTCAAGTATTTGGCTGACTGCTTGAAAAATGTCTGAGACAAAGTCTCAGACAACCGTATGGCCCTGCAATTATTGAAAGGACTGTCTGATGAGTATCGTGCTTTTCGGACTTCAGTTTGACATCTTAAGCCTTTGCCTCCCTTTGATGAGTTGCGTTCGATGCTCGAATTAGAGGAGCAAAGCAATGCGACGGACCTTGCTGTTGAGAACCGTGACGAGGCACATGTTGTGGCTGCTTCGTCATCCTCTGTTTTGGACGAACCACGACCTGCCAAAGGTGGTCCCTCGCGTGGTGGTGGTGGTCAGAAGTCTGGTAGGGGTAAGGGCGGTGGCAAGGGTCGCGGCAATCGACCCCATAATCTGCAGCACCAAGGCCACCAACAGCCATCCTTGCGTGTAAATTCGACGTCCTCTGCTGCTGGTTACACGCATCAACAGGCTCCATTCTGGGCCACTCCTCCTCCAGGGGCCTATTGGCCTCCGGGTCCTTGGCCTGTTGCCCCCTGCCCGTATCCGACCCGAGGTCCAGCCCCGACCCAGTGGGCTACTTTCAGACCTGGTCCAGCCCAGTCTCAACCGGGGGTGCTTGGTCCTCGTCCTCCGCATGCTTTATTTGTTGGTAATTCTACTCCTACTGATTCTTTTATACCACCTAATGATGCTTCTTATGTGCCCACTAATATTGAGCAAGCCATGTACACGATGTCCTTGACTGATCCGACTTATTACATGGACACGGGCGCTACTTCTCATATGACTTCTTCCGCAGGTACTCTCTCTCCCTATTTTAATTTGAGCAATCATATTAATAATTCTGTTATTGTTTGTAATGGTAGCAACATTCCGATTAAGGGTTATGGTCATACTTCCCTTCACAAAAAAACTCTTCAGCTCAAAAATGTCCTTCATGTTCCTAAAATAGTCAAAAATCTCATTTCCGTTCGCAAATTCACAACTGATAATAATGTCTCTATAGAATTTGATCCGTTTGGGTTTTCTATGAAGGATTTGAAAACGGGGAGCACTCTAGTGAGATGTAATAGCAGTGGGGATCTCTATCCTTTCCTAGCCAACTCTTCCATTTCGTCGTCTTCTCCTTCTTTTTTTGCAGCTATCTCTCCTGATTTGTGGCACTCTCGTTTAGGGCATCCTGGCAATAATATTTTACATTCTTTACGTCGTAATCAACTTATTGAATGTAATAAATCTTCTTCTAATGTTTGTTACTCTTGCCCCTTGGGCAAATTAATAAAAACTCATTTTTCCGATTCCACATCTCATACTGTTATGCCTTTTGATATTTTACATAGTGATTTGTGGACGTTTCCTGTTTTGAGTTCTCAAGGTCATAAATATTATGTTCTTTTTCTTAATGATTATACAAATTTTCTTTGGACTTTTCCTATATCTGCCAAGTCTCAAGTATTTAATTTGTTTCTTCAAATTCGAACATATATTAAGACTCAATTTGAGCGTGACGTCAAAGCTTTTCAATGTGACAATGGTCGTGAATTTGATAATAATCCTTTCACTAATTTTTGTCGCCAACATGGCATGACTTTCCGCTTTTCTTGTCCTCATACTTCACCACAAAATGGCAAGGCCGAACGGAAAATAAAAACAATTAATAATATTGTTCAGACTCTTTTGTGTCATGCTTCTATGCCTCCATCTTTTTGGCATCATGCTTTGGCTATGGCGACTTATCTTCATAATCTTCTGCCTACTAAGTTGCTCAATTATCACTCTCCCACTCAAATCCTATACCATCGTACTCCTGATTATACTCATCTTCGTGTCTTTGGTTGCTTGTGTTTTCCTCTTTTTCTCTCAACCAAAATTCACAAGCTTCAATCTCGCTCCACTCCATGTGTCTTTCTTGGGTATCCTTCTAATCATCGGGGTTACAAGTGTTATGATATGTCGAGCAACAAAATTATAATTGCTAGGCACGTTTGGTTTGATGAGTTCGTGTTTCCTTTCGCCAAAATTCATACTCCTACTTCTAGTTCTTATAATTTCCTAGGGTCTTTTGATTCAATTCTTGACAATCCACTTGTCAAACAAGTGTTCAGTCCACATATAGCCCAAACACATGCCCAAACACATGCTTTTGATCAGCCCAATGGGATACCAGCGCCCAATGGGCCTCCCTTCTCTCCTTCTGCTCGCCCCAATGGTTTGCCAGAGGCCACTGGGTCACAGAACCACAACATTGGGCCTTCTGTTTTGCCCGCTGGAACCCAATTGCCATCTGGGCCGCCTGTCTCTGGGCCTGTCTCTCCCGCTGGGCCTGTTTTCTCTTCCTCATCTCTTTCCCATTCTTCTACTGGGCCGACTACTTCCTCCCATCCCACTTCTAGTAATCCACAACCCACTCCTTCCACTCCCTCTTCTCTTCATCCCATGACTACTCGAAGTAAACAAGGTATTTTTAAACCCAATCCGAAATATCTTGCTCTTTCTTCCACAACTTCCTTATCTCCCATTCCGAAAAATCCAATTCATGCTCTCCGTGACCCTAATTGGAAAGTTGCTATGCAGGACGAATATGATGCTCTTATTGAAAATGGGACATGGGAGTTAGTCTCGCGTCCACATAATGCTAATGTAATTCGATCTATTTGGATTTTTCGGCATAAAACAAAATCTGATGGTTCGTTTGAGAGATATAAGGCTCGTTTGGTTGGGGATGGTAAAACTCAACGTGAGGGGATTGATTGTGATGAGACTTTTAGTCCGGTTGTTAAACGCTACATTCGCATGGTTCTTAGCATTGCTCTGTCTAAACTTGGTCCATTCACAACTTGATGTTAAGAATGCGTTTTTACATGGTCATTTGAAATGAAACTGTGTATATGTATCAACCTCTGGGTTCAGGGATCCTGTCGTCCGAATCATGTATGTTTTTTTCGTAAGTCTCTTTATGGTTTTTAAGCAGGCACCTCGGGCTTGGTATCATCGATTTGCTACTTTGTGGAATCCATTGGTTTTGTTCACAGTAAGTCAGACAACTTCTTTGTGTTCATTATATCTCATAATGGTAATGCAACTGCGTTATTGCTTCTTTAATGTGGATGATATTGTTATCATGCTTATCTGATTCTCTTCGCAAGCACATTTATCTGCCTTAGCTCTGGTTTGCTATGAAGGACTTAGGTGTTCTTAGTTATTCCTTGGGCATTGTTGTGTCTCGTTGCAATGGTGGTTTGTTTTTAATCTCAGCAGAATTATGCGAAGGAGATCATTTCCCGTCTGGCATGTCAAACTGTAAGCCTTCCCATACTCCTGTTGATTCCAAAGGTAAATTGAGTACTCACAACAAGCTCCTTATGTTGATCCCACCCTCTATAGACGACTCTGTGGTGCGTTGCAGTACTTGACGTTTACTCGTCCGGATCTTTCTTATGTTGTTCAATCAGGTTTGCTTGTCATCGCATGCTCTCATGGTTTCCCATATGAATGCTTGAAACGTATTATTCGATATCTTCAGAGGTACTTCTGGTTACGGTCTGCATCTGTACAAGTCATCTATGTCTTCACTTGTCTCTTACACGGATGCTGATGTGGGTGGGTGTCTGACACTCGTCGTTCTACTTCGGGTTACTGTGTTGTTCTTGGTGACAATTTGATTTCTGGTCGTACCAAACGGCAACCCTACTTTGTCTAAGTCTAAGCGCTAAGGCGGAGTATCGTGGTGTTGCCAATGTGGTTTGGGAGTCGTGTTGGATTCGCAATTTATTGCTTGAATTACGTTGTCCACTCTCTAAGGCGACTATTGTGTATTGTGATAATGTCAGTGCTATTGTATTTGTCCAGTATCCAGTTCAGCATCAACAGACTAAACACATAGAAATGGACATTCACTTTGTTCGTGAAAAGTTCAAAGGGGAGAAGTGCGTGTTTTTCATGTTCCCTCTCGCAACCAGATTGCTGACAATTTTACAAAAAGTCTCCCAAAGGTGTTATTTGATGATTTTCGGGATAGTCTCAATGTTCGTAACCTCCCGTTCGACTGTGGGGGTGTGATAGAAATATGAGATATTTTTATTATGTAATAATTAGGGTAGAATTATTTTATTTTATTTGTATATTTGTAAATCCCTAGTTTAACCTAATCAAGGTTGTATATATGTAAATTATCCAATCATATAATTTACGGCAAATATTCTCTCAATTATGACTTGGTAGGATATTTGGGTGTTTGAAAAGGGTGGTAGTGTTTGGATGTTTGAATAGGGTGAGGTTGGTGTTCACAGGATAGTTGGTGCTGGTAGTGGCTAGGTGGGTGGTTAATTAAACTCTAGAAATGTTGGTGGTTAACGTTTTTAATTTTTTCCGTTATATAGGTAGTAGTTCATAAAAAAGTCTAACTTTATGGTTAGGAAAAACATATTGAATAGATGTATTTAAAAAGTGGTACATAATGAGCTATAGTTATTGATAAGGAAATTTTGTAAATAACCCCATCACTCCCAGTTTTGTGAATAACCCACAAATTTTTTTATTTTTTTTTTTTGTAATATCCTACAACTTTGGCCTTATTATTGAAATCACCCTATTGAACGGAGTCTATAGAATATAAGTTGAAAATTTCACGTTCAATGGGGGTGATTTCAATAACGAGGCCAAAGTTGTGGGGGTTATTTAAAAAAAATTGTGAGGGTAATTAACAAAAAACCAGAAAAGTTGTGGGGGATATTCACAAATTTCTTATTGATAATTTTTTTTATAAAAAATGCTCATAGAATGTATAGAAATCACCGATTCACCACATAACTCTCTATTTAATTCTGAATTATATTATAGGGGGTGTTCAGCATAGGTTTTTTAAGTAGCTTTTAGCGTTCTTGACTAGACTAAAAAACTACTTGATTAATTTTATTATTGTTAGGCAAGGTAACATTTTGAGTAACGATTAGCGTTAAATACTACTTTTTTAAACGCTAGTAGGAGTAACATTTTAACTTTTAACGTTTAAATTAGAATTAAAAAACTACTTGATAATTAATTTTGGGATTTTTACTCAGGTACCCCTGAGGTTTTGCTTAATTCCTCAGGTACCCCCGAGTTTTTAGAAATGCCTCAGGTACCCCCGAGGTTGGACAAAATAGCTCAAATACCCTTATTATGGATGGAAAACTAACGCCGTTAGTGTTTAACCCCTAATTAAATTAATTAACCCCTAATTAAACCAATTAACACCTAGTTAAACTAATTAACCCCTAATTAAACTAAATTTATTTACTAATCTCCATCAGCCATCCTCCATCTCCATCAGCCATCCTCCATCCTCCATTTGCATCAGCCATCACCACAACACGAGCACCCAAATCGCACAACCACCACCATCGCACAAAACCACTAAACCCACGATTTCATCTTCATCTTTTTCAAGGAAGAAGCTTTTGATTACTCAATCACTTTCCAATTCACAAAACCCTAGTAAATTCCCTTCAAAATCGGTCTTAACAGCCCTAATGTTGTCGTCAACTCTCGGTTTGCAGCAATCACAACAAGCTTTGGCAGTGATAATCTTCCACCCCCTCAAACTCCCCAAGTGATTGAAGCTCAACCCAACAAAATTGGTGCCCCGAATTCATCGCCCTTTTTCGCAAAATATGATCTTCAATGCTCCGAAACCCTCAAATCCGGATCTTCTAGAAGGTACTCAATGGAGGTACAGTGAGTTCTTGAATGCTGTGAAGAAGGGTAAGGTTGAAAGAGTGAGTTTTAGCAAAGATGGGTCAGTTTTGCAGTTGACTGCAGTTGATGGTAAGAGAGCTAGTGTAGTGGTACCAAATGATCCTGATTTGATTGATATTTTGGGCGGCGGAGGGGTCGACGAGGGCAGGGACGTCGCCGTTGAGGATGTTGACGGTGAGGGAGATGCCYGTGTTGGCGAAGGATTGGAGGGTGTCGGAGTCGCAGTCGAAGAGCTTGACGGAGGTGAGGAATTGGGCYACGGAGGAYGGGGGTGGGAGGTTGTCGYRGACTTTYRCGTAGTTGACGRCGATGAAYGCGGCGGCYGAGGAGATGAGGAGGAGGAGAAGTGTGATTGATTAATGAAGGAAGATGAAGATGGAAGTGAGAGGAGAGAGAGAAGTGTGATTGATTAATGAAGGAAGATAAAGATGGAAGTGAGAGGAGAGAGAGAGAAGTGTTAATTAGTTTAATTAGGGGTTAAACACTAACAGTGTTAGTTTTCCATCCATAATAAGGGTATCTGAGCTATTTTGTCCAACCTCGGGGGTACCTGAGACATTTCTAAAAACTCGGGGGTACCTGAGGAATTAAGCAAAACCTCAGGGGTACCTGAGGAAAAATCCCATTAATTTTCTTCCAATATAAATACAACTGCTAGTGCTGCCGAACACTCATATTGACAAATTTAGTTTCATCCGCTACCTGCTACTTCCACAGTTCCACTGATATTTACTAACATTTCAACTATCCGATACTTCCACTGTTACGATTGCTGAATACGTCCATAATTAGTGGTTAAAGTTTATCTCTCGATTTCAAGAGATCATGGGATCGATTCTCATCCCGCCCTTGTGACTCTCTTAACTCCAAAAAAAAAAAATAGAGATAACTATAGGTAGTACGAGCGAGTACTTTATTAAGAAATAATCATCTTACAATTACACATATGTCCTAATAAATTTATTAAGATGACAATTTATTTCGGTTGTGACTTGTAAGTCCACGAATGACATGAACCTTTGAAATTCTAATGTGAAGATCAGATTTTATGTTGCCGTCAAAATACGATCAACCGATGTTTGATAAGTAACCTATTTACCAAAATACGATCAACGGATATATGATACTTTAATTTACGTTGAACAAAATCTGATTAAAACTAATTGATTTTCTGTTGATATGCATCGCTTTTATTTGTACTGAAGAAATGGGGGAGCAATAACTGAATGATTTTCAGAACGTGAATCACACAACTCTCATAATAATGCATAAACTATAATGTATGGAAAGCCAAATAAATATATAAATGTGAATAATGATTTAATACTTCCTCCCGTATCGAATTAAACGCATAAAGCAAATTTTACGATATCGAGGTTTAGATTTAACAATGTAAATGAGCAAATTAATCAAAATTATTTTAACACAATTAAGTTATAATCTCATTCTTTATTGTGTTAAATTATTTTGAATAATTGCCTTGTTTACATTGTTAATCTCAACATCGAAATGCGTGAAATTTAGTTTGTTGCGTTTAATTTGATACGGAGAAGTAGAATAATCAAGGCTCAATATTTTGGATCACCCATAGTGCTAATTCGGATCCAGGATAGTTTTGGGCGATTAAGCGTCTGTTGTGCGAGAAATTGAACGTGGGATATGTTTTACAAATTAAGTTCAGCTTCGTCAATCACCATTGAACCAAGAACTAGTTGGTACATCTAGCGCATACTTGTGGTTAACGTGTCTAAAATGATACATCATTGTTATAATTTCAATTTTAACCAATATATTTTATAAAGAAATATAGTGAAATTGAACTCAACACTTATGAAAATATTACTAGGTTTACTAAGCAAGCACCCTGAACTACTTTGGTTAGTAACATAGTACGTAGCTAACACACCTGCGCAAAGTATTACTAAAATGCTAAACCACACAAGGTGGTGCCAAGATTTATTAAGAATAAACATACACGTTGCACCCATTATAATATTTTGTGGTGTTTTATTTACTATACGCATAGTTTAGGGTGCTGATTGCACTAGCAATACTTCGGATTTACAGGAATTCGAGAAGATTATTTATATATATATATATGAATATATATATATATATATATATTATATATATAATGTTATATATTATATATATATATATATTATATATATTAATATATTTATATATATATATAGTCAAGGACCAGTGAAAACCACATGTTATATGAAAACGTGAACCAAATAGTGGTACATTTTACATTTTAAGGGGTAATACGAAGCAGTAAGGGGTACCAGATTTCAGACTATTATGAACAGTAACGTGTACCCTTTAACCTTCAATGTCGCCAGATTGAATACAAGTATATTAATAGTTAATCGTGACGCGTCATCTCCAAATCCTACGGTCAAGATTATAAAAGTTTTCTCGGCGAAATTGGCCTCAATGGTGACATTCCAAAGAGTTCGAAAGAAATGCCTTGTGATTGAGAAAAGGCAGAGCAGCCTATGTCAATGCTCGACAACAGAGAACATAGAAGCCGTCCCATATCATAAGTTGGAATCTGGTTTTTCTCCGATTTTTCTTTTTTATAATGAATATCAAATGGAAACTTGGGCTACAACGGATTTTTTCTTTTTTCAGAATTCCTAATATACGTGAAACATTTGAGTGAAATAAACATCATAGAAGAAAAAACGAATAACTTTTATACCATCAAATGAAAAAACGCATTTGAAATTAAATAAATATGGGTATGAGACGAAAAGATGGTATATTATATATATATATATATAATTATATATTATTATATATATTATATATATATATATTTATAATATATTATATATTATATAGTTGTTGAACAACTGGGCGCATTCTAGTTGGCATTGTTGAAAGACTAGATCTCATGTGACTGCCAAAAATGGGATCGCATGCATACAATCAATATTACTAAATCCTTCATTGATTAATTTAAAGCAGTTTCGCTTCATTTTGTAATAAATTTTTTATTTATATACCTACATATAGAGATGGCAATGGGTCCTGGACCCAACCCAGACCCGCTAGACCCATACCCATTTATAAGGGTTTGGGTTTAGAAATTTTAGACCCATTGGGTCTGGGTCGGGTCTGGGTCCAAAGAGGAATGAGTCGGGTCTGGGCCGGGTCCCAAAACATCAGACCCGGACCCGCCCCAGACCCTACCCATGGACCCATATATATATATATATATATACACACACCCTAAATTTTGTGGAATGAATTAACATGATTTTGTATGTGTTTGAAGCTAGCTAGTGAGTTGAATTAGCGATAATTTATGTATTTTGATGATGATATTGTGTAAACAACGTGTACGTTGTGACTTTGAGTTTGATATGTTAAGGTTTTATGAGCTATTTTAATCTTTAAGTAATTGTCGTCACTAGTACGAACATAAAAAATAAGGTAAAACAATTAATTGAAATAAAATGTTCGATTTTTAAAAAATTAAGAAAGACCCATTTAGAACCCTGTAAGGACCCATAGACCCATCAGACCCTGTGGATTTGGGTCTGGGTCCAAAAATTTCAGACCCAACGGATATGGGTCGGGTCTGAATCTCAAAAAAATGACCGGGTCTGGGTATGGGTCTAGGCGGACCTGACCCAGACCCTACCCATTGCCATCTCTACCTACATACATACATACTTTGCTATAAAAACAACTCTCGTTTTTGGAGCTTTGGAAGGATAACACATACTTCGTGTTACTCTAAGAAACAAAGGTTATCTCCGTCAAAAAAAAAAAAAAGGAAACAAAGGTTATCTAATTTATTTGTTTTGCATTTTTATCATCTATTTAATTAGTATTTCAGAAGTTCTTGTATGCATCAAATATACAATAAATTTATTTTTCGCCAAGCATATAATGACCCCGGCCCTTTAGTTTATATAGTGACCCATTATTCACTTTACATCAATATAGTGATAAATAATCGGGGTTACTATATATATTAATCAAAAAGGTCATTCTAATTTGGTGTACAATAAATTTGTTGTGCCTTAAACATTTCGAATTTTATGATACATAATCTCCCTCTCAATTATTATTTTTTGTCTTACTTTTTTTTTCTTATTTCATAATGAATTTAATTACAGGATAACATCTACAAATTATATACATCGAAATGGAGCACGACCGTGCAACGCACGTAGATGAGTCTAGTGTCGGAGCAGGCCAAGTCGCGCCATCGATTTCAATAGACGACGTGGTTGAGCAAAGTATCGGACGCATCAACATGACTCAGATCATTCAAATGATCCTCGCATCATTAGCACCCTTCTTTGACAGCCAGCAAACATACATGAGTATCTTTGCTCATGCACAACCAAAGTGGCACTGCACGGGCGATAACGGTAGCACGAATAATGGTCCGTGTGTATCTAATAAGTCTAACCTATGTAGCCTTCGCAAGACCGCGTGGTCTTGGGACTCAGGCAACGTGCACACGTCGATCATATCAGAGTGGGGTCTCGAGTGTGCAAGCTCGTTGATCACCGGCCTCCCAACCACATCCTACTTCGTAGGGTGCTTCTTAGGCGGGTTGGTGTTAGCCACACTAGGTGACTCATCACTCGGGCGAAAGAACCTTCTTTGTGTTTCATCCTTGGTCATGTCCTTAGCCGCACTAGCCTCATCATTTGCACCCAACATTTGGGTGTACTCGGCCTTTCGTTTCTTAA
>SNQN01000746.1:35539-77487 GCA_008642245.1 Bassia scoparia
GGATAAAGATAGTGGGTTGTTGTGTTAGACCTTTATTTAGACATACATATACACCTTATGTAGGTCTTTTGTTATTTAATAGACGATCATTTTTGCCAGAATTATTTTTGGGTCAAATAAGGGCATACAAATGTACAATTATAGAATAATCATTATAGAATTTCAAATTATTTAAACAAAGTTATACGATTGTATCATTCAATAGAGAAAGAAATGAGCTAGAAATCACGATTCATATGTGTACTCCGTACAAGAAATCAATAATAGTAGCAAGCTCTTTTTTATTCAAAAGATAATTAGCCTTTGTTTAATTTGCATGCATGCTATGTGTTCGATAACATCATTAGATTTTTTAAAATTTCATAATGATATCACAATTTTTCAAAGTTATGATAATTCAAAGTTGTTGCTTTCTTTTTTTTATTGAAGATGAAATGTGATTATATTGAAGTTTGTAATTAAAAATAACATATCGATTTTCTCAAATACTACCCGTAATTAACATAATTAAGAGGGTATATCAGGTGAAAATATCAAAGTAAAGGGGGAACTGAAGCAATTCAAAAAACATAGGGGTACATGCGTTATTCACTTATTTGGTCAAACCTTAGAGGTATATGAGAAAATTTTCCAAATTATTTTGCATACACTTGGCCAAGAATCATAAATATAAATGTACTTAAGGCATCTACATATAATATTACGGTTATTACCAAGGCTAGCTGTCACTAGGGTTGTGCAAAAATTTCCGATTTCGATTTTCCGATACGATATACGGTTTTTCTTTTTCCGAAAATACGGACTTCCGATCCGGTTTTTTTAAATTCGGAAAACCGGATCGGATATCCGGTTTTTAAATTCGGAAACCGGATCGGATTCGGAATGCCAAAATTAAAAACCGGATATCCGAATTTCCGAATTATATGTAAAATTGGGCTTTTAAATTCGGAAATCYGATCGGATATCCGGTTTTTAAATTCGGATATCCGGTTTTTAAATTCGYAAAATCGGATATTGAGCCAAAATGATTGAWTTTTTAATTAAAAATTGGCATAAAGTCACACAATATAAAGCTCCAAACCGGATTCGGATATTCGCTTTTCCGATCTGATTTTTTCGGATATCCGGAAATTCGGAAATTCGGATTATTCGGATCGAAATCGGAATCGGAATAAAAAATTACATTTTCGAAAATTCGGATATCCGGAAATTCGGATCGGAATTTTTCCGGTATCCGGTTTTGAACACCCCTAGCTGTCACGAGACGGTGCAGATCACCAATCCCCAAAGCTAAGATACATGCCAACCTACCCCATATGCGAAACAAGCTAAGAAACACAAGGAATAACCACACAGTGATACTAACCTGCACAAACACATATGCATATCAGTACTCGACCAAACAAGCATATGGAGTTGCTTCATATTGGACATGTTGTCATAGTGTCAAGGAAACTGTCAAAACGTGACATAACGTTGTGAAAAGCCGACGCCACATAAAAAATATGACACGAACATGACCTGAAAATAAATGAGTTATGTCCAAATCAAAGATTTTTGGCCCGTAAAATGATCTAAAAACGAAAAAGGTCACGACACAACACGTTTAGGCTCCGCATGAGTTATACTGATTGAAGGCTTGAAGCATAAGTGCATAACCAAGCTATTGACCCGAGCCGAAGTAGCTTACATTAGATCAACTGGGTCAACCACCCACCCGAAAAGAGAGCCCAACAATATAACCCAATTGATTTACAAGTTCATGTTATTCTGCAACAATTGCTTTGAGCTAGAGAGAGAAAGAGAAGGAGAAGAAGAAGAAGAGGAGGAGGAGAGAGAAAACATGGGAGGTGGACATGGCGAGGGAACAACATACAAGGGCATGACCCTTCACGCGCCTAAACGATGGAAGGGCATGTTGCGCGTCTTATGTGGTGAACAATTCTGTTCCCCCCATTTCTCCATTAATCGACCCATTTCATCTGTTCGAGAACCTAATTATGCGACTTAATTCGATTTGTTTGTGTTCACTTTCTTGATTCTATTGGTGATTGGAGGATTTTTGCGTTTTATGTAATTCGTGAGATTTGAATATGTTGATGTGTTTTGGATTGTGCGTTAGTAGGGTTGAACAGTTTTGGATCTCGATTGGGGAAAATTGAATGAATTAGAGTCTGTTAATTGATGCAGTAGATTGCGAATTTGTCGTTATTGAGAGTATTGAGATGCTCAATTGATTGTTTACAATCTTGCGCAATTTGGGGTTTTGATATAATGAGCTTATTGTACATTATTGTTTTAAGTACTGGTCTTAATTGAGTTACTGCAATTGCATACATAAGCGAAGTTTAAGCTTAATATAGGATCTGTTCGGGGGACATGGATTGCAGTGAAGTTTGAGCGCTTGAGCTTATTTAATAAACAATGTAAAGAATATAGCTCAAAATTGGTGTTAGTGATTATATAAGCTGTTATTTGAGCTAAATCATTCTTGCAGTATGAAAGAAATAGTTTAGAGTTCCCTGTGATCGGGTTATTGATTATAAGAGTTGGTAGGCTCTTAGGAATATCCTGAAGTTGGGTTATTGAATTATCATGAGCTTAATCTACATTATTGTTTAAGATACCAGTTCTATTGAGTTACTGCACTACATAAGCTGAATTGAACTTAATATAGAGATCCTGTTCGAAATCTGGGATATGTAGGATTATATGACTTGACATTAGACCTACGTCTATTAATAAAAGAATTTTGCTTGCAATGGGTTAGTGGATCGTATGAGCTGTTATTAGGACGAGAATACTATTTGATGAAGATATAATTTAGAGTCTCTCCTGAATTGGGTATTGATTATAACAGTTGCTGTAGGGTCCATTGTTTTGGAAATATTTTGCTTTGCTGTTTACAAATGAGTGGAAAATAGTTTTCCATTAGTGAAATGGGTTTCCATAAGGGTAAATTTCATTTCTTTGGAGGTATTCATCTTCTTTCCTTGACTCCTTCCATCCATCCTTTTCCATTTCCTTTTTCATTTCCTACTTTTGTTGCATGAAAAAACAAATGAAAAGCTAATTTTCAATTGAAATTCAATTTGAGGATGTACTATACGAACAAATGGAGCATAGATGCTTGCGAGGCAACTTTTTGTAGTTCCTTGTATAGAGTAATGAGACTCTATCATGTGCACCCAGAAAAGGCCATTTAACAACTACATTTCCGTCATTTACCCTGTCATCGGGCTCATTGCCTTTGGTGTATCAGTATAACTAGCTAACGCTCCTATGCTAATGTCAATGTCTAAGATTCCAAAGCATATCAATGAACATGACAATGAGTTGCAAAAGCAAAAAGATATCGTCATTACTTCATATTTTTATTTTTTTAAAGATATGACACTTTGACCGAAATGTGAGTTTTTAGTGAAAGTGTTAACATCATGAATGAGTACCTTCCCCTTGATTATGAGGTGAAAAGTTGAGTTCACTTACTATTGATCATTTTGGGATAAGAGTTTACTGTGAAACAATCAAGTGTAATAATTTTGAGGTTGAAAGCATTGCTACATGCAGGTATCATGTTAGGCATCAACACTACGCCTCAACACGTGCTTAGATAATGGCTATGTCACTGCGGACTCTTCATTATACCTCACGTGTCGGTGTTGACACGACTCGGTCGGACACCGAACCGGCACTTGACATCATTTTTAATATAAAACAGCTGACTTTGTAAAACACTACTTTGTCCGACGCTTGACACTCACACCGACACTTTACACTTCATCCGAGTCCAAATGACATAGGATAATGGTCAGTTTTGAGAATTAAATTTTGGGCCAAACATTAAAGTGATTGTGAATTAGTTCACTTTGCAGGTTGGATGAAAGAAAAGTCTTTCAACTAATTTCTGCTTCACCACCAATAAGAAGTTGAGTTTGAGTTTTGTGTTTTATGGGCTGAGAATCTTWTGTTCCAAACAATCCCGCTATAGCAATCAACTTTAACCATTTTTTTCAATACATATAAGTATTTTACATTTTGCTATTGCCTATTGCTTAGTCWTATTGAAATCATACTTTTACTTTTATTGAGTATTTTCATTTTTCCTTGAARGATTGATTATTTAAAGTCAAAATTTCTGAATTACTGGAATTAATTTTTGGCAGACCCCTATTGGATTGTGATTTTCATGTTTTCTGAGAGTTATTGTACAGGGATTTTTGTCATGCTAAATTTTCCACCTTTTGAGTTTTGACTTTTGACTTCAAGCTGTTAATGTGGTGCTATTTGTTATTAGCTTTGTTTGACCTGGCCTGCACACTTATAGATCTTGGGTG
The DNA here is from genome assembly GCA_008642245.1 of Bassia scoparia. Lineage (NCBI taxonomy): Eukaryota > Viridiplantae > Streptophyta > Magnoliopsida > Caryophyllales > Amaranthaceae > Bassia > Bassia scoparia. Next base: position 39,877 of record SNQN01000746.1, read on the forward strand.
TAATGACTTATCTGTTTGTAATGTTTGAATATTTACTTMAAAGCTGCCATTGATCAAATTGGGCACACAAAAGTGTACTTCACATGATAATAGAATTCTCTAATAAGCTATGAAATCTGAATTTTAGGTTTTGGGTTCTGTACAGAGCTAAGCAAGATGGTCCAGTTGTATTGGTGAGCTCCATTTCAACCTTCTGTTGTTTTGTTGAACTGAAATTTACTTCTAAAAGATGCAGTTGAACATTCTCTCTCACACTTTTGGATTAATAAAGTATGCYTGTGTTTTAGGGTTGGAGGCATCCTTGGGATGGGCATGATGATCATGGACACGGACATTAGACAGAGTACTGGGTATATTTACAGATCTTTAGATCTCATTTGTTGATTGATATTGTTTTTGTGCCATGCTTTGCATTTCATAGCTTTACTTCTTTATAGAATTGGAACCCTGCATAGAAGTAACAATGCCTATGACACCAGCACTCAAATATGTGACTCCTCTTTAATATTAGTCACCATTMTTACTGGTTGGATATTAGTGATATGTCATAATAGGAAGATAATGAGTACCAAAWAGATTATAGATCCCCTGACYACTCTTTCCACTTATAAAATGTGTAGGTTTGATGGATGCAAATTCATATTGTATTCTTTTTGTAAGRGATGAACATGATTAACTGCCATARCAAGACAAAGTTTCATTTGTCCACATACAATTTTCACAATTCCATTCCCTGATAAGTACATGGCACATTACTAAATTATAATAGCAGGAATATTCCCATACTCTTCTRATTATTCAATCTTAAGAGTATTATGTTAAAGCCCACCACGAGGCATTACTATTTTAGTTACAAGGGGCAATTATTTCCGGAGATTCTATGCATTTGATTATAATGCAACGGTGAGAATATGCTTTAAAACTGTCTTTCCTTTGTTTAGTGTTGAACTTGACTAATGATATTGGAGCATTTGCCACGCATAACGCTAATCAGATGCTATGTCGCATCTTTGAATTGTGGTTGGGTCTTAACATCTGTCTTAGTATTCTTAGTAAGAAATGAATCTCAGCRTTTTATCATGATGTTTGATTTCAGGCAGCTTGGTCAAGAGCTTCCATTTTGCTGGTGAAAAGATTTGCTGTGCAACCTCTTTGTGAATGTAATATCAGACYTGGGAAAATTCTGTTCAATAATGRGATTTTGGATGTTACAGAATGATATTTGTCAAAATCTGGTGTTGCTTCAATTATTATTAAGCCTCTGCAACATGTTTGATTTAATTTTGTAAGTTTCTGAATGAAAGCTAAACACTATCTTGAGCCATTAATGTCGCATTTTATTTTTTCGGAATATCTTATCATCCAGCAAGTAGATCAGATGTTAGCTTCAAGGAAGTGGTCACCGCTTTTCCATCTTTTTGCAAGTTAGTAACTTGGATAGTAGTGGTTGAGGAAAGTGAAAGCATGAAAAAAAAAAAGGGATGTAGTGGAGGGAAGATTTTTTTTTTTTTTTTTTTTGGACTTGGGGTTGGCTCATGTGGGAGTCACCCGACTTTCCCCACCGTTGGTGCGGGATCGATCCCTCATCCCAGCAGTTTGCTGGTTCCCCCCTTTCCCCTAGTATTGACTCCTGAGATAGGATTAGTACAGGGACCACCCGTAAACCTTATATGTAAAAAAAAAAAAAAAAAAAAATGCAGTGGAGGGAAGATGCAGTGGACCAATCCTTTCTGATTCCTTGCTCTCTGTTTTATCCGATTTTTGCCAATTTGTATCAATTACGGAATACTAGTTACTACGGAATAATTAGCAAATTTTATGCGTAGTTGCTAAATGGAAACACTGAATTTGAAGTATTACTTTAGGACTTACTCCTTTCGTAACGTAATAAAAATAACAATTGAATTTTTACGTATTTTGGGGAAATAATTTAACATAGTAGATGATCAAATTACTCCGTAATTAAAATAATTTTAACCCAATAAACCATAATTTTGAATAGGTAGGTTAGCAAACTTAGCATATATAAGTAATACGGAGTAGCAAATTTGATTCACGTATTATTTTAACAATTGTCTAATTTTATTTTATTTTTCGGAATTTTTTGTGGGGAAATACCAGGATAAATGGCTATTTGCGAAATAATACTGTCATAAATACTTATTGTGGGGAAATATCAAACAATTTTTATGTTTTGTCTTGAGGTACCAAATTATGATTTTCCGGCCAAAAAGTCAAATTTCAGGCATTGACTCATCGGATTATTGTGAGTTGTAATGCGTGTTGCCACGCGCCTATATTACACGTCTTTGACTGTTGAAGTGTCATGTTACTGCCTTACAAAGCCAACATGTCACCATTCACTTCACCTTACTCATTCACTCGTCAGTGATTACTACCCTTCTGACACCGTTCATCACTCCTCTCTACTCGCGCGGTGCACAAGCTGAACAGAACCGGCCGCATTACATTACACGTACACGGGGGTAGACGACAGGGAGATCTGTGCGTGACGGATGTCAGTGCGGGGTCGGTCAGACAGGAAGACTGTGTCCATCGAGGCCCGCGTAAAGCGAGAAGAGAAACATATAAAGGGTCATGAACGGTCTCAGTCTTTTTTAAATATTTTTTTCCCTAATTTCTTCCACAATCCCGTACTGTATGTTATTTAATTCAAGCAATTCTTCTCATTAATTGGGTTTAAATATTAATGAAGAACATGAAAATTGGCTTTGTTTTTTTCTGCTTAAGTTAATATTGATTTGGATTAGTAAAAGTGTGTGTGTGTGTTGTTTGTTTTATGTTTTTTTTGATGGAAGCATTGAGATGTTTGGATTACTTTAATGAAGTAACAGGACCAAGATTAAAACAAACAATGATATATTGCAGGATATGAGGTCCAAACAAGCTGCCAAATACCCTAATTATGAGGTTAGAAATAGAGGTCAACTTGAGAATATATCATGGGGTTGTTTTGTGAAGAAAAAGACTAAGATGGAGTATTGTGGGGGGTTTATATCAGGAGCAGAGGTTAGAGGTTGAATATAAAACGAATTTACAAACCCTAATTATTAAATTCAACATTCAAAAACTGCAAAATTGAACAAATACACACTACACAGAGGGATTACAATCTGCAGACAAGAGAGACCAACCAAGAAGAATTAGAATGAATGATAGATGAATGAAGGATGGAATTTAAAGGATAGGCAAAAATTTTGAACGTTAGAGGACGATAAATGGGAAGACTGAATAATGAGAAGAAGAAATATAACATGCGGGGGGGGAAGATAATTGGAGAGGAAAAAGTGGCTAACAACGCACAAGTCAATGCTGAAATTGACTTTTTAGCCGGAAAATGGTAATTGGTAATCTCAAGACAAAACATAAATTTTGTTTGGTATTCCCCAATAATGTTTTATGGCGGTTTATTTCAAAAATGACACTTTCTTGGTAATTTCCACAAAAAATCTATTTTTCGGGAAACAGCAATGTCTATTTATAAACGTGACTTGCGTTCATTTAGGATGACTTTATAAAATTAAATATCTAAATGCAAATAACAACAAGAAAATCCTAAACACACGCACAACGGACAGTGATATTAGTTTCTTCAACGATGAATTTGGGAGTGTACCTATCAGGAAGCTTGCTAGTTCGAATGGATGTAAAGCATGGCATTTCACTAACTTCAACAAGACAATTCATTACGTAGGGCAATCTAAGTCTTGGTTGAACAGTATCTAAGTCTACTTGAGAAAAGATTGTTGAGGAAGGTCTGTTCCTCACTCATTGCTCACCGACGCCAGGACCGCGAAGCGGGGCGGACGCGTAGAAGTCAGCGGACATGCAGCCGACTATCTTGCAACCTAAGGGGTTATGGCAAAGGTCAAAACTTGTGGAGGGGTGGTCAACCACTATTGCTCTCGACAATTCTTAGTGGAAGAGTATTCAGGGACATGCCCACATTCTAGATATATAGCAACGTTTGTGTAGTTTAAGTTTGGTTTTTTTTTGTAGAAGAGTAAAAATTACGAAACTAACGTTATTAGACTCTTTTCTAATCATACTGGGCTGAGTAACTCGGGCCAACAACTAAATACAACATGAACAACATACATAAACAACATGATAAAAGAACATAATAAAACCAAAGAATAAGGGAGTAAACTAAGTGAATTGCTGAAAACACGGGCTTGGAATAACGAACACAAGTCTTTCACGAGTGAGACATAAGCCAAACCTGTAACGAGATACCTCGGAGTAGAAGAGAATGATGACAGGACGAAGTCGGTCACACTGTCTGAGATCAAGGCTTGCGTACTAAACGAGGCTAGGGAGCCACTTTTGTCGATGACCTTCGTGAAGAATCTATTGCTTTCCTATCTTTTTCAAAAGTTGGGAGCCTCCTTCAGATTAAAACATTTGAAGTGGTAAAATCAATGTCACCGAAATAACTAAGGAAAGAGCCTTATTTGGGCTTATTCCCCATCCTTCACTTCAATGCGTCATCCCTCATCTTCGTCGACAGCGGGAGTGCATCTCGCGTACTTCCATCACACAGCACCAGATGATAAGCAATAACCTATTACCCAAAACCACACGGCGACTCTAAACCCTCACTGCGACCCCAAACCTCTAGGCAACTGAACTGACATAGAATAAGAATAGACAAAGAAGAACCCAAACCAAACCAAGAAGACCCGAACAAGACTCTCTGAGTAAACAAACAATGGTCGATTCTACTGAACTCTGAGAAAAAGCACCGACTGACTGCTATCACAATGCACAGACTACCGCTAGAGACTTAGACTAGACACACAGTATAGAGACGAAAATAGCGTTCAGCTACTGTTGCTGAAAGAAACACCGAGACTCCCAAGTCGGCGCTCATAAGACTTCGTGGTTTTCTAGCATGAGACGAAGGAAGGAAAGCTAACCAATTAAGGAGAATCGGAAGGCTCTCGCCGAGACAGATGCAAATGGAGCCTTCGGACTCATTGCCGAGCCGAGTCCGTCCTGGTGCTGTTGGTAGGGTTGAGATAGTGGTTGGGAGCTTTAAGTTTAAGAGAGCGAAGTCGGGCTAGAAGTTTTATATGAGGTAGCGTAATCGCAGAAACTCTCCCACTAAAGTTTTTGTTTAGTTTTTGTCTCTTTTGTTGAGGATTTGTTTCCTCACATTCAAGAAAATTACTTGCTGTATAATGTGATGGTCCATGGACATATAATATTTCATGAGTACTAACCTAAATAGAGAGGAGGATATTAGTTATATAAGCTACACAATCATCCTATTATGAAGGCGGTGGAGAGACAGGCGGGGGGAAGGAGATGGTTCCACCGGCTCTCAAAATCATAATATACTCCTATATGAAGGGTAATAAGGTATAGCATAAATTTTTACTAAAAACAACAATTAAAATTCATGTATCATTAATGTCAATTAAATACTTTGACACAATACGTGATGTGGCACGGAAAAATCCTGCCACGTGGTCCTTCAATATTTGGGTCAAAATGACCACCTGGCAAACGACCACCCGCATTTTATTAATCCCGAACCAAAACGGGACGGAGAACCGACGTTTCTACACTGAAACGGTAGTAAGGAACGCTCGGAAGCATGGATGGATGACAAGTGTCACCCATCCAAGTGGTTCCTTGGTTTTTGAGGGATTGCCTATAAATACCCCGAAAAACCAAGGAAAACACACARTTTTTCATAGCATTTATTGCATAACCTCCAACTACTTGAGAGCAACTCTCTCTACTTTCTCTTTCTAGCTTGACACTTTTTATTCCCTAAACTCCATACTTACTTAAGCATCGGAGGGGAGATAATCCGAATAGGATTATTCTCCTTTATGCAGGTGCTAGACCCTCAAGTTTTCTGAGCCAGGAGGTCAAGGAAAGTTAGGAACCAGTTCACGTGCAATAGAAGGTCAGCTCTCCCGAGGTAGCATTGACGGGAAGCCTCCACCCCTCTCTCAACCCAAAATCTGAGGAAATATTGTAGCCAGGCCACGTCATCAACCAAATTCCTTGCTACAACACCTTGTCCCATTCTAATATGGAAAAAAAAGGTGATATCCACCTAAAAATTTCAAAACAACACTTACATAAAAGTAAGTTACTAATAATTTAATTTTTTTTAAATAAATGAGCTAATTAATTAACAAAAAAATAGAAAGATTAATCAAATATAAAAAACTTAAAAAAAATGCTAAAGTAATTCCTAACTTGAAATTTTCATTTTAAAACATTTTTGAAATTTACGTAACAAAGCATGTATCGCGTGCAAAACAATAAAAGTAAGTTACTTATAATTTAATTTTTTTTGTAAATAAATGAGCTAATTAATTAGCAAAAAAAATAGAAAGATTAATCAAATATCAAAAATTTGAAAAAATGCTAAAATAATTTCATAATTTGAAATTTTCATTTTTAAGCATTTTTAAAATTTACATAACAAAGCACGCATCGCGTGCAAAATAATCTAGTAAGTATTGATTCAAGTGGTATGTAATTTAATGTCGYTTGATAGAAGTTTCGAGTTCAAGCATCACCATATGTTAAGGAGATAAATTTTAATGAGTTTTTCAAGTACAATAATTGACTCAAGTGGTAAGTAATTTGATGCCTATTTAGTAATAGAGGTTTCGAGTTAAGGTCTCACTATATGTGAACGCAATGGATTTCAATGAGCTTTTCAAACACACCAACAAAAATTAACTCAAACGGTGAATAATTTGACTTTTTTTAAGAGAACCACAAAAACTCGAATGTGAATTGTAATTTTGCGCGTATTAATAATGGAAATTTTGCGAAGAAAGACCTTTTTCATTTTTTTTTGTGAGAAAAGACCTTTTAAAAAAATTTATGTGAAGAGAGACCTTAAAATAAAAAAAAATTGCGAAGAGGGACCTTACCCCCATTTTCCGACGTTGACCGGTCATTTTCAGCGTTGACCCACCTCCATTCACCTAATTACACACTTTCTTCAATTTACACTCCTCATTCACCACCAAAGCCTAACTCTCAAGACCCAACACTCCCAACCAAACCCTCACCACCACTAAGACCCAACTCACCCGCACTTGCCACCACCGAGCCCAAACCCAATTGCATCCCTCAACCTTCCTCTACCTTCGCACCTCCCTCAATAAACCCACTATCGCGCCAACCTTCGAACCTAGCAACAAACCACTGCACCAGGCCGCCACCGCAGCAGCTACCCTCAACCAAACCCTGAGGAGTTAATGGCGGTGGTGGTGAGAGGTGTGGCGATTGAGGGATGGTGTGAGGTGCAACGATTAAGCAGTGTTGCGAGGAGTTAATGGCAGTAGAGGGGTTAATGTGAGGGAGGAGTAAGGAGTTTTGGATAATGGTGAGTGGTGGTGTGAGGGAGTTGGGCTATTAAAGGGGTACAAATTGAAGTAAGGAGTGTAATTAGGTGAATGGAGGTGGGTCAACGTCGGAAATGGTCGAGCATCCGCTAGTCATACGTCGCGAAAAATGGGACTCGGTACAGATCTCTCTTCACAAACTTTTTTCATTTAACGATCCGTGTTCACATTAAATTTTTTTTAAAGGATTAATTTTCTCACATAAAAAATTTCCTAAAAGTTCTTTTTTCGCAATATTTACTTTTTTTTTATTTTTTATTTGGCAATAGAAAACAAATTTCTCCTTTACATTAATAGAGTTTTTGAGTTTAATTAAGGCCACGACGCATGTTTTTTACACAATCGTGTACTGAAATAAATATCCATCGCACCAGTCCTATATCTTTGTCCCTAACTCCGCAAGTCGCACAAGTCGCAACTCACAACAGCTCTTGCAACAGTCTAATCTAATTCACATTAAGCTCTGTTTCTTTCTCACTTTCAGGCTAACAAAAGACAACGAGGCTGCCTCTTTCAATGGCGGATTCAACAAACCCTCCTCATTGCAAAACCTCTCCCCAATCCCCAACCACCCACCAAAAATGGACAGAGGCTCCCTTCCTCGTAGAACACCTCACTCGACCAATGAATGCGGAGTCCTTACATCGACGACTTTCAGCAAGGTCACAGGGCAAGAAATCGGTTTTCTTCTCTCTCCACTCACTCTCCTCCTCGCATCATCCTCTCCTCCCTCCAACGCAAGAAGGACTTCCCTTTGAATCTCCAGAGCCTCAACCTCTCGGTTTCCTCGGAACGAAATTACACGACCTGAGGAGCTCTTCAATTTTCACGTAAACTTCCGCATCAGAGTTCGATGGTGGCGGCGTGCCTTGACGATGATAACGCTGATACGAGCATCCTGTACTCGTCGATACTGAATTTGAAACCACTCAGCGGATTGTGATCAGTCCCCCGATTGACGGCGTATTTGGGTCAATACGGCCTTAAGGAGCAATGCTGTTGCACGGTCACCTCGATTGCGATGACGACGGTAAGTTAGGTTAGTTTTATTAGGTTGGGAGAGGACGTGAGGGGTTGGTTGCGGTGTTCTTACGGGCGATTGTGAATCGGCCCAATCCACGGAGCTGATATCGGAATACGGAGGGCGGTTGGCGCGAGTGTTTGAGGAGGTTGGAGAGATGAATACCCGTGTTTGTGGTGAGATTGTGGAATGAGCATTTACATAGGAGTGGGGCTTTTCTCGTCCAGCATGAGAGGAACCCATCATGATTGTTCAGAGCTATACGTGTTGTCTCTGGAAGGTGAATTCATAATATGTTGAAGTTGGCACAATGGGAATGTTGTGTTTCCGATTTTTTAGTTACCGCTGGGCTACTCCTGCCCGAAATGTTCCGACGACATGGGTTGGACTGCGGAGATGCATGATAAATGGGTCGAATGAATAAGGGGGAGGGGAGTTTGGTACAGTCGGTCGAGTTGTCGTGATGGCTCCGAAGGAGCTTGAAACAAAAGAACGGGTTGTCGGCGAGTATTTTTTGAGTGGCCTGAGCGGTGGACTCGTGACACTCGTCGTGGCGAACGCCCCGAATGAATGGAGTTTGTGTCGTTTTGATCGCCGTGGGTCTGCGGTTGGCAGCTTGCAAGAGACTCCGTTGTTAAGGTTTTCAGTCTTTCTGGCTTTATTTATAGCTTTTAATCCTTTCCGATGTGGGCATGTTTGTTTATAATGCTTTGTAGGCGGTTTTTTGGACATCATTCTTTGAGGGGGCACGAGGCGGGAATATGTAGCGATTTGGGTGTTGATCCGCAAAGAAAGCGCAGCAGACCTTTGTGTCTTCGGGATGTTGCTCTTCACTTGGGGCTCTTTGGTTTCTGTCGGAATTAGTTTCCTGCAGAAGGGATGCTTGGGGAAAAAGAGTGTAGTGGTTTGAGTTGCCGCGTTCACACTCTCCCGAAATTGCTTAATTGATGCTGCCTTGCAAACTGAAGTCGAATGAACGCTGGATCACTGCTTGCTATTTTGGCTCCGAATTATCACGTATTCGGACCGTGAGCCAGGATTGGAATTTCTACAGCGGGAGCTCAACGGTAAGTACCTTTGAGGGCGGAACTATGTCTGTTGCTCAGGGTTTAACATGGCTGCTCTCCTTGGAAGCACAGGAGACAGCAGTCGCGACTTCGGGCCACTTCCATAAATTCTTATTGGTTTGTGCGATCAGACTTCATTGCATATGCTTGATCCACATGCTGCTAGCAAAGTATCATAGGAGTCTGCAATCTTCCGTGCTTTAGCAGGTTACGTAACATATCGAAATGCTATTCTTGTTTTCCCTATAGCTGAATAAATTCTATAACATTTTGAAAAATCTAGTTTATAGAGAATTGAGAAATGTGTGTTATGATTTAATGAGATGAGACTGCCGGTGGTTTGTCTATCAGATGGATAACAAAATGCGTGCAAATTGAATGACCGTGAACAAAAATTTCGCGCAAATTATCCTTTTGTTCTGTCTTTACGTCTACTTTCACTGTATTTCACTACTATTATACTGATCATATGCTAAAGCTCTTCATACATGATTTTCTGTCATCGAACCAGACACATTAAGCATGTTTCTGAATAATCCTTACTTGCTTTAGCTGAATCATTAAGTTTCATTAGAAGTTAACAAGTGTGTATTATAAATGCTTTTTGATTTCATTCATATTTCAGTATCACACACCCTTTATGTAGGTCGCCACATGTTCATAGAAGGTAATTTTACAAGGTTGTAAGTCTGTAACTATCAGTCCCAGGGTTTGCGGAATACGGCGACCAAAACTGTTTAAATGAAATCAAAAACAAAGAAAAAAGGGGACTTTTTGAGGGAGCTAAAAGAGAGTATACAATATATCAAACTGTTTAGTTGGTAGAACTCTTAGGAACTTTGATGCTAATTAGTAATTATGCAAATCCTACGTGCAGTGGTCCTGCATTTTAGTTGCATCATAATGTTGTTTTAGCTTCTTCGCACTATCTAGGTTTCTTAGGTAAGAAATCTATTGCGTTTGACTGAATATTGCAAACTACACGATTGCAGTTACAACCATACTTAGTGCAATGTGAAATTGTTGTGGCATTTTTAATACTGATGCTCTAGGAGCTTGGAAGAGGATGTCTGAAGGACAAATGCATTACAGAAAATTGTGCAGCTATTACAGTTGACAATTAGCTATACTAGGAAGAGAGAGAGTGTGGGAACAAGTCGGATAAATACTCCCTGTTGTTCTATGTTATTTCGTGCTCATCTAGTTTCTGAGGTGTTAGTTGAAGATAATATAAGAAAAGTATATTGAATTAGGATACCATAAAAATTCTGTTATTCGTTTATAATTTTAAAATAACTTATTTAGAAAGTCAGGGAATAATTTTTGTGCGTAATGTTTAATATGAGTCAAACACTTAGCATGAGCATAGGATGTTAATATTTTTTTATTTGGGGTTATGCTATATGCAGCCCTTAAGACTATATTTAAGCATTTAATACATTATAATAAATCCAATAATATGATAACTTAACATGTTGATCTGTTTAATTATTGTTTGGTTAATGCCAAATATTTCGCTATTTACTTTCTTTTATAGAGCCCTTAGGGCTATGTTTAGTATTTTCTTATTTATTTATTTATTAAAAAAATTGCTATGACGTTCGGTCAAATGGTATAGTTCAATGTGGTTATATGGTGAATAATTTTGATGCTATATTAATTGACAACATGTTCGCAATTTTGAAGAGTAAAAAATTATATAGAATAATGAAAAGAAAAAATCCGGACATATGATTTAAGCAAATGACTGTGTGTATGTGTGGGTCTAGAAATGGCTACATTTGTAATTTTGAGTTAAATACAACACCATATTAGGCCATAGTCTCCATACTTAGTTTTGAGACATTAAATAATAGGCGTAACTTTTCAGAGTTCATTCAGAGCCATACTTTTATTTAAATCACTTTCCCAACTCCTTCTGTATTATGCTTATTTTTTTTATTGGTGATTATTATTATTTATTWATTAAGAATTCAAGCAGGTTAAGAATTGTCACATTTTGCTTCAGCCAAATAATAGAAAATATTAAGGCGTACTTAGGTCACATAATAAGGACGGCACACTTCGATAGAATTAAAGATTTTGGTCTTAAAGAGGTTGATGTGCTCTCTTAGGTGTGCCTATTTGTGCACTTCCCCTACCGCCTCTTCGAAAGCGCCACTATGGTGGTTCTATGACTCCTATCATCTTGCGCCTAGGTGAATCGGTGAATCCTATTCTTTTCTAGCTTTAGCGCTGTGCTGCTTTCTGATATCAAGATGCTGAAATATTTGACAAACATATACTCCCTCTGTATCATAWTACGTGCAACAAGTGGGTTAACACAATTCCCAAGACAAATGAGGCAAGTGGGGTTTTATTTTATGATTCAGGGATAGGAGGAGAGAGAAGTGGTGAGCACGCAATCAAGCCAACGCCCTAAGCCAACCACCAACTCGAGCCGCTGCTGTCCGAAACACTCCAATCACTTGCAGCCGCTGCTGTCGAGACGCCTCCACCCACTTCCAGTCATCGCCGCGAAAGACCTCCAAAACCAAACTGAATCACCCTTTCTCCATTCATTCATCTTTTTTTTCTAAATTTTGTTTGGATTATCTCTCCTCTTTTCTGATATTTGACTTCGCTTTTAATTTTTGTACTTTGAGGCTACATTATTTTCTTGATTTTCCAAGATCTATTCGTTTATGTGCATTTTTTTTATCTGTTATGAGACGGCGCAAGAGGAAATGAGATACGAGGTGGTGAGATGATTGGTGGCTGATGGTGGTACGGAAGATCGTGGTTTGTGTGCAATTGGTGGCTATCGGGTGTTGCTGGTTAAAGTGGTTGAGTAAGAAAGGTTGGTGGTGGATTTGTGGGTGGTGGTAGATTGGTGGTGCGTGGGTGATTTAATTTAATTAGGAAAAAATATTTGGGTGATTAGATTTAGGGTGTTTATAATCTTTTGTTTATTTTTTAAGTTAGGGGTATATTTGTAATTTCAAGCCTGAAATATTCAAAAATTAGAAATATATGAATTGTTCAGTCATTGTGTTACATCTTATTTGGAAATGTTGGAGATAAAGTGATATGGAGGGAGTTACTTATGGTAATTGCAATTGCGTTATTGCATCACAAGCCACAATAATGTTTTTGCTCTTCTTCATTGCAGACAATGTTGGTATTTGCTGTTGGACTTCCAGAATTGGTACCTGTGGCTGTTGCTTTATTGATCGATTATGAGCTGTCAAAAACACTGCTGCATTGGGAGAAAGCTGCTTCAGACTGTTGATGACATCTACTTTCCAAAGTTGTCATAAATTATAGATTGTCATCTTATTTCCTATTATTTGATAGAATTGGGAAAAATTTTTCTGTATCCTCAGAAATTGCTGGAGTTGCTTACCAAGTTCTTATTTTTTCTAGTTGAGAAGCATGGTCCAGATACTGAACTAAAATCTGGTCCGAGGAAAGCAAGGTCCTTGGTATTTGTCGAACATGCTTTTTGCATCACCATAGCTCCGTTTGTTATAGGACTTCTGTCTTCTTGCATTTACTTCTTTATTTTCCTGACTGGAGATCCGTGAAACGAAGGTACTGTACTGACCATATCCACAATTTTAATTGCCATCCCAACTTTGTCATTATCTAGTGTTAGAAATCAATTTATTTTTTATTTTTGGTGTGTGTTTTTTTTCCCTAGAGAAAATTTTCAAACATTCTCTATTTCTGCTTGAGTTCTCTATGTTCATAAATTTGTTTAGTCTCCTCGTATCAGTATGATTGTTAGTTTGGATATTAGGTATAAGGAGAGAAACTTTGATAAGAATTTTTTTCATGATATAAAAATAAATATTCATATGAGATTTGTTAGATTCCTCTAATTGCGTAGTTTTATAATATAAGTTTTTTTGTATTTTTTTAGCAAGTATGGTGAAAGATATTAGGTTTAGACAGTGTATTTAAAACTGTTACAAAAAGTAACCTGTAGCAAATTTTTTGAGACGGAGGGAGTAGTATGTTATTTGCTCTTGCAATTATGTATTGATGTTGTGACTTGGAGCGATGTTGCATTCTTCTTATATGAGATTTATTTTTGGGCATCAACAAAAAAAAAAATCAGATTTTATATTTTGATCTATATTTTTGGGCAAAGTATTGTGGTAAAAATGCTCGATTTATGGTTATTTTTTTTGTTTCACACACATATTTTGGTAGGTTGGCTAAAACATTAGCTTCAGAAATTTATTTTAAATTTTTCGTCATTTTCTCTTTTGCCTTAATATACATCTCTCTGCCTGTGGATGTATAGTGATCTACCTACGAATGTTGATATGCATACCCGGGAAGAAACGCAGGAACATGCTTCAAACTTGGTGACAGTTGGTTGGCTTTCACCATCACCTCATGCAAGTTCCTTCTATATGTTCATTCTCCGGTTTGCAGAAGATCGTAAAAAATCCAGAGGGGTTGCATCCTACATGCTCCTCGACAGAGTGTACATGCTTGTGAACAATTTGGTCGTGTCTTTACCAGCTTTAGAATTGGAGCTGACTAAGAATGGCTATATTGGTGGCATAAGGATGTATAACCACAGAGTGAATGGCAATGGTCCGATGGCAACAAATTGCTGAGTTGTCCCAGATAATAGAAGTATAGATCAGCCACAAGAGCCTTGTGCGATGTTATGGATTCTAAAATTTCGGGGATTGTTGACATATTAATAGGACAGCATTTTTTTTATGTATTTCCTGATTTTTCAGGCACTGCCTGCGGGGATCAGGATTAGAAAACCTCTGTTCTTTTGGGTTCAGGTTGGAACCTTTCAAACGCATATATGGGGTTCAGAGTCACAAAGGATGATGCTGATGAAGTAGATTGCTCTTCCTGCATGTATTGGTATAGTTCTTAGTTCTCGTCCTCAGCTCCTTATGGCTCTATTCCATCATATCACATCCCATTTCTTTTTGGTGAATCAACTGCTGAATTCTCCAAAAGAAGAGTCTTTGGACATTGTCCTGTTGGAAGTCCTCCAGTGGAAAGACAGTCCTAGGTCACCCGTTACATATTGATTGAACTTCGAGAACCTGTGCCAGGTCTCGTGGATGTTTTGATTGATGCAAATGCAGAAATGTCAGGTTATTCAAGGATATAAGCTTCAGGGGGTACCAGTTGGATTGAGGACATGATTCTCAAGGGGCTGTCCCGCAACTGAGATCTTAGAGGATGGCAGTGTCTGGATTTTACTCGCGCTTTTTTGATGCTTTGTGGGAGGTATGCGGTTTCCTCTTCCAGTGCAGGTCGGGAAACATTTTCATTTAAAAGGTGGAAAGGGGTTCGCTCTTATTCATGGAACGACAAATCAGTTAAGCTTCTTGAAGTCCTTTCAACCTTTGCAATTGCGTGTTGTGGAACGACATTTAGCCCCTTTGTTGTTGGTGTGGGTCGGTAGTCCACTGTGGAGTTTGTGAAGGATGGAGGTATTATCAAGGATACTGCTGGAAGTATGTGTCCTGCTGATGAGAACAGCTCGTTTGCAAATTCTGGATGGAGGTCCACTATTTCTTACATATTGGAAAATGAATAAAGAAAATAAGCTTAGTATTGGTAAGACAAGAATATGGGTGCTTTCTTGTGTTGTTATTCTGCCACCAGGTATCATATTCTCTTTCGGATGGACTTTCAGTGTATCCACTTTGGTTCGAATTAGAACAGATCATGGCCTTGTTTAGCCTACATTGATGATATTCTGGAAGCACTTTTCTTGTCTAGACAGGGATTAGTCTGCTCTTTTTGCATAGGATGGAATTGTTTTTTAGGTTTTTCATGTTTCCCTTACGCTGGCAGTTGGTTATAATCCAGTTAAATTCTTTTTCCCAGATTTTTTTTTTTACATGGGAAAAATATTCTTTTTGCATCAAAAATAAAGATTTGTACATATTCGAGTGACACTTCTGTCACTCTTGTAGCTGCATTTGTGTACGAGGAAATAATCATTCATTTYCGGGAGAAAAAATCTTTATTTTTGGCCGTCTACTCCCCAAGATGTGATGGCTACATCTGTACATGTAAATCAATATATTTTGCAGGCATCTGGCTGTTGATATTCTGTTGCCATAATTTTTAAGTTCAGTATTTAACTTGCCATTCTTGGGTATGGATTACTCAGTTTTCTTATGTAATTACCATGCTATGTTGCACAATGTGCAGCAATTTGAGGAAGGCGACGTACTTATCTGACATAGTAGTTACCTAGGGTTGGGTCTTGCTCCGATTGTTGGGCTGTCTTATTTTCAATCCCGGTTATGATTTCAGGAAAATGTCTGCTATATGCAAGCAGTTTACTTGTATCTGTATGCCAAAACTGCAACTTGTGTCGAAAATAGCTTCATTTGCATGTTGATTGTGCAGGAAAATCCAAAGCACCGGTAGGCAATTGCAAAAATGCATAGGGTTGGTGTGATGATCCAAATTCCAAATTGTGTCTGCTGTGCATTCATATATGGAAGTCCTCCTACAAACTGTGATACTTGTGAACTCTCTGATATATGTTAAGGGTTTCGGGTTTCAGTTCCGTATATGGTCTTCTATTTAGAAGGATGGTCTCCCGACAATTGTGGACTTTGGCATCATTACAATTAATTCATTGAAAAAAAAAGTCGTACGACATCTACAAATACATACAAATTGAATCAAATAAAACACTTTTCTTCTGAACTAACATGGTTGCATATAAACCATTCTTTGTGACGTTCTGGTTTATATGTAATGAAGATATTAACAGTTAAATTTTTTAAGTATTCTTTCTTTGTCTTAAAAAAAACAAAAACAACAATCGTATATCTTAATATAGTTTAAAAAATCTTCATCTGATCATCTGACACAAAAGGAAAAAATGACCAACAAATTAAAAGTGAGAGAAAGGTGGTACAAACCGTACAATTCATCATTTTACTCCGTATTTTGTGATTTTATCATTTTTGGTGCTAAGAGAGCTTCAAAGGCGGGGATGAGAATCGATTCTAATATCTCTTGAAATCGAGAGGGGGCTTTAAGCACTTGAACTCTCTGGTGAAACAATTTATCATCACAGTTAGAGATTTTGTCTATATAAAACTCTATTGTGAATAAAGCTAGTAAAAATTGACACGACACAAAATTAGCATACTTGGGTTAAAGATTTTGAAACAGTTAATAATTTAATATCTATGGATTGACACAACTCAGCTTGTTCATTTTAATGGGTTGAGTTTGATAAAGGTCAGAGGCTATGGAGCTCATTTACTTAAACAAGTTGACATAACACAATATGATTAACGTTTGTGAAATGTTCAAGATATCTAAAGCGGGGAGCTGGGACAGGTGTAGTTAAGAGGAGGAGGAAGAGGGAGAGAGTGGTCTCCTGCTGACAACCTTGGCAGATCTAGCTTGTACTAGTATGCGGCCGGAGCAGTCTATGAGGGATGTGCGTCAAAAGAGAGTGCATGTAAGCCCATTGCAGAGGACCGTGAAGTGCAAGAGTCAGCTAACATTTTAGGTGCATAAGGAGGAGGTTGCGGTGTCTATAGGCCCAGAGGCTGGCCAAAGCCTCAGGGGGCCCAATGAGGGACTGGCTTGGATTGAGGGGTTTGAGAAGGAGGGACCTTGCAATCCAACACCATAAGTGGCTGTTGGTAAAATTTAGCCCGGATTGTCTTCCTCTCTGAAACTAAATCGGACTGTAGTAGATGTTTTTCCTGTTTTAGTAGTTAGGTTTTAGGGATGTACTGGAGGTTGATGCGTAGTGTAGTCAATGGTGGTTGTTCTTAGCTTGGTCACTTCTTGTTCTTGTGAAAGTGGTCTATGCCAGCCCGCATGGTAATTGTACTCAATGTTAATGAAGCTTATTTTTTTACTGGTTGTTTTTTTTTGTTTGGCTTCCCATATCTGGAGGAGAGGCAGAAGGTATGTGGAGGTCATTAATAACTTGGGAATACTTTCCATGGTGTGCGTGTTTTATGGGAGACTCTTAATCAACTTGAAATATTCCCATCAAAAGTTGGGGGTGTTGATAGTGTGAGAGGAGTGAATGATTTTGTTAAATGGAAAGATTTTATGCCAAGGTCAGATTTACCCAGTGCTGGGTTCCAGTGTTTACATGGACAACAATAGGGATGTCCGGACTTAATCTATGAGGACTTGGATAGAGCATATGGGAATTGAATGCATGGTTTCAATGTTACCAGAGAGCTTTGTTATAAAGAATTGAAATTTTGGTGTCGATCATGCATCTATATAATGGTGCACACTGCTCCTAAAAATTGTATCGAGAAGACCATATAGAATGGAAAGTTGGTGGATAACTCATCCCTTCGTTCCAGGGACTTGCTATGGGATACATGGGCCAAGTTTTCATCGAGGATACACCTATGTTTGCGTTTGGCAGCGAAAGAGGCTGGGAAATCTTGTGCAAAAGTAAAAAATGTGTCCTGGATATGCAAACCAATTGGGGATCACTTGGGACACCTTTTACTGAGAAGACTCAAACACAAGGCAATCTCAACTTCAATCAGGAAATGAGGCTATGTCGACCTTGCGTGAAAGGAAGGTTTGCATGGAGGAAGCTGAGATACAGTATAATTTGGAGGCAACGTGCAAAAATAGATTGGGAAAGTTTGGGGATCAATGTACCAGCTTCTTCTAATAAGTGGTGAAAGCTAGGAACTACAAAAATAAAATAAAGGGCAATTAAGGATGATTCGAGTGCATGGAGTGATGAAGACAGGATAGGTGATTTGTTGTTAGATACTATAAGGACCCTGTTGCAAGGTTAAATAATGAACTAACTGGGTACACAACAACTTGGGTGACGAGGACCCAAAGCTTATTGTGGAGGGCTTGCCGAGTTTGGACCAACATGCAAATAGAATTTTTGGCAGAGGCAGTTCACTTCTCGAGGGTCAGAAGGCAGTGTTTCAATGAAACCACTGAATCACAGAGTACTGAGTATCCCTCCAGTGTTCCTTCAAACGGACACTTGGGACTTGTAGTCAAGGGATGTTTGGCAGGCCGGTTCTTATCGTTTTTACACTGGAAAATGCTGAGGGAGGTGAATAGGTCTTCTATTTCCTGATCTAACGATAAGTGCAACATCCAGAAGAAGGTGACTGACTCAAGGCCGATAAGTCCTAGACAACCACTATTTATAAAGTATTCTAATTGCATAGGTCAGCGAATGGCAATCTGTTATGGAAGTTTGATAGATGAAGTTCAGAATGCGTTTGGTGGGTTGATAGGCTTATTAGTGATAATTGCAATTGTGGTCATGACTTGTTAGTGCGCTGAAAATAAGGAATTTTGGAGCAGTGTATTTGAGGCATTACTAAAGGTTGAACGCTGAATAATTGCTTATGACAGGATTAAGTGGACTCTTCTTGGGGATGTGCTACAGGCTTGGTTTTCCTGAAATTGGATTCGGAGGTGAGGACGTGTGGGTGGATAGTGTATCTCATACTCAATTTTGATGAATGGAGTACCTACTAAATCTTTTTGTCCAAGGGCAGGACTACGYCAAGGTGATCCTTTATCACCTTATTTGTTCCTTTTATGTATWGAGGTCTTGTCGCGTAAGCTTACGCATCTACAGGAACAAAAGGTTATCAAGGGCATTAAGATTTGCAGGGGTGCACAACCCATTAATCACCTATTGTTTGCGGATGATGCACTTATATGTTTTAAGGTTACCAAAGAGAGTTGTATTTCAGTCAGGGGGGTGATTGACGACTTTTGTAGAGTGTCGGGGGAGTTAGTGAACTTCAATAAATCCCATGTCATGTTTAGTAGGAATACACCGGTGGAACTTCGAGAAGCACTAAGACAACCGTTGGAGGTGCCTCTGCAGAATCGGTTAGGAACCTACTTGGGGTGTCCAATGGATGTAGATGGCCGCACTGCAATGAGTACGTTCAATTGGATTTATGATAAAGTTTCAGCAACCATTACTTCGTGGAAGTTTATGTATCTCAGCCAACCGGGGAAGATTGTCCTCATTAATTCTATCTTGGCAGCTGTAGCTACACATGTTATGGCGGTTTACCTGTTACCAAAGCGGATTGTGCGTAAGCTTAATAGTCTGTTTCTACAATTCTATTGGGCAAAAAAACCGGGGGAAAAAGGAATGCACTGGGTAAATCAAACTTTGGTGAAGCAGCATAAATCAAATGGAGGGCTGGGTCTAAAGGATGTTGAAGCGATGAACGTTGCTTTGGTTGGAAAGCAAGCATGGAGAATGTATTCCTCCCCACATTGCCTTATGAGTAGACTCATGTTAAAGAAGTACCCTGGTCTGAGTTTGGATAGGCAGCAGCAAAGGCTATCAAATGGAGCTTCGTACTGTGCACGCAGTATTTTCAAGGCTTCTAAGTCGTTGTCAGGTAAGGTTGTCAAAAGGGTGGGGAATGGCACTTCCATTAGAATAAAGGAGGACAATTGGTTGGCAGGCAAGGCGGTAAACTTCAGACAAGAGTTTCAAGGACAAAGACCCACATGGGTGAGTGAGTTGATGTTGGGCCAGGGGGTTTGGAAAAGAGAGTTGGTGTGGAACCTCTTCACACCGCAAACGGCTAGAGCGGTCTTTGCTGTGCAGCTGCCGAGAACACCAAGAGAGGATCGACTTGAATGGGGTGGTACGATGGATGGCCACTATACGGTTAGCTCGGCGTATAAGTTTTTACGAGGAGAGGATGTTGATGATCAGCAACTGGATGGAAATAATAGGTTTTGGAAATCTCTATGGAAACTGAACATCTCAGAAAAACTACGGTGGTTTGCGTGGAGATTATATCATAACTGTCTCCCGACGAGAGGGAACCTGATTAGGAGAGGACTTGGGGTTTCGAAGGATTGTGTTTTTTGCGGCCAGGAGGAATCGACTGAGCATCTTTTTTGGGAGTGTGTTGTATCTAGACACGTGTGGAAGGCTGGGAACTTGGGTATCTCTAATCCAGGACATCACGCTTTGAGGGTGGGGGATTGGTTTCGAAATTGGTTTCAGTATTTGAAGAAGGAGAGGATGGAACAACATGTGTATTTCTTGGTCACGTGTTGGGCTATTTGGCTGCATAGGAATGATGTGGTTTTTAGGAAGTCCRGAGCTGAGCCGCAACAGATAATGTTCCTAATTGGCCAGAATATGCAACTATGGTACCGATGTTTTGGAGGGGATCAAATGATGGAGACGCGGGAGGTCAGGCCGCGGAGGTTGCTACAGAATCAAGATCCCACAATGTGGAGCAATGGGCAACTGTTATCGCATCAGAAGTGGAGACTTATTGTTGATGGTTCATGGAAACCAAGAAGAAACAACAATACCAGAGCTGGAATTGGTTGGTGTGCCTATGATCATGATGGTATTATGCGATTGTGTGAAGCAAGGGCATTGAATGCGATCAACCCTTTACAAACGGAAATGCTAGCCAGCCTTCATGGCTTGGAGATGGTACAAGGAAGATGCGAGGAGGTGGAAATTAACACGGACTCGTTACTGCTTGTTCGTTATTTGCATTACCCGTATCTRTGTCCTATTGAATGTAAAACTATATTGGAGAACTTACTTGATGTATTTTTATTGTTTAGATCAGTTTGTTTTAGGAAAGTGTCAAGAACACAAGTACATGAAGCCCACGTACTAGCAGTTAGTGCTAGGAAGGGTGACTAACTTTTGTGTTTCTTTGTAATGTTTGCCAAAAAAAAAAAAAAAAAAACACAATATGATACGCTAACACAACACTGAATTAGTAAGAATGACAAGACCTATTTATTAAACGGGTTAAGTTTGGTTTAAAGTTTCAACACCTTATGTAATCGAGTTATACGAATACGACACAACACGACCCAATTGTCAACTCTAATTTAAATTTGTGATTTTGTCCCCATAAAAAGTAAATAAATGGAGAACATATTGCTAAATACAAAGCAATTTTATTCCAATGCAAACGAGAAATAATTTTTTATTTTTATTTTCAACATTATTTAGGAAAATTAATTGTAAAAAATCCAAAAATATAAAATTAATTCTTTTTATTTTTATTTTTTTACTTTAATCTGTCTTGGCTGCCACCAGCTGAAAACTCTATCTAGAAGCAGGCAAGCAGCAATCCAACACTGACAAAGTGACTAATATTCTGGAAAAACTCTAATTCTCATCCTATCACACTTAACAAAGCTCAATTGTGAGTGAGAGAGAAAAGGAGTACAAAAAAATGGAGACTTTATCAAAATTAAGCTGCCCAATATTCATGAGCAGAAGCAACTCTTCTTTATTTGCTAAAAGACCTGCATTTTCATCAGCAAATCAATGTCTTTTCTTCCCCAAATTCACAACTCTCACTGTCTCTGTTCTCAAATCCCCTTCTTCAGGTACTTTCTTTGCTTTTTATGCTATTTTTTAAAAATGCTATCTTTAATTCTATCATTGTTATGTTGTCATGAAATGTTTTGGGTTCATAATGCTAACTTAAAGGAATGAAATTTAGTCTGAAGTTTGGAACTTTCATGGAATTCATTATTTGGGTTTGATTTTTTGACTGATTGAACTGATTTTTTTGGGTTGATTCTAATCTTTTCTGATTTATTTTTAAATGGGGTCATGTGATTATTCATCTRATATTGTTAGACTGCGAATTGAAAATGTGTTTTTTCAATTGTTTAGCGATGCTATGTTCGTTGTAGGACTTGAATTATGTAGTTTAGGTTTTGTATTGCTAATGTGCAGCTAGCACTCAMAATTTTCATGCTTTTGTTTTAATACCTGTTTTGATATCAGAATTTTAGGTGATAGAAACAATTTTCTAATAGTATCATGGTTTCTGAACAAATTGAATAACATTTAAATAAAAAATWAAAAAAATATGTTTTTTTGGATTCAAATTGGCAAAATTTTGAACATAATGTTCAGATGTGCTTAAGCAAAAAAAGCTTGTCAAGGTGGATCAAATTTATGATTGCGAGCTCATATTTCWCCTTGATGTATGAACTGAACATAATGCTTTTTGGAAGATAGCTATATCAAGTTGATGGTTGATTTTGGTTATGTATGCTTAGTTCYTAAGTTYGTGAATGATGTTGGAAATTCCATTGTGAGGCTGTCCAGAACATGCAGACATGCCCTAATAGAATTGATGATGTTTGAGTTAATATAATATCTCCTATAAATATAGGCCGAGTYAGGCTGATTAAACGAAACAACATTCTTATGTTTCATTTTTTAATCGTTGTGATCACTAGCAAGTYAACGTACTGAAGAGGACGTTTTACGAGAATTTTTCCGGGATAGGCATCTTGAGGGAGATTTTATAACAAAATACTCCGATATTATCTTCCAGAGGGAGGTAATGAGATTCATTAATGATGAAGCAGTCAGTGTAGATTATGGCTCTCAATCAACTGAAGAGGTATAACACACTTCTGAGTTCAACTTTCTGYTATCTAGTGCTTTTACAAATACATGCACATCTTGTATATCAAATCTTAGTCAATTTTGTTCCAAATTTGATCAGGTCTTGACTGGTGAACCCGAGGAAGGCTTTTTAAAATTAACAACTACTCAAGATTGGTTAATGGGTGAAACTTCTGCACCAATTAATAGGAAGCCAACCTACAAGGTTTGGTTTAACACATATCAATTGTTTTCTCCAGRGTTTCCTGCTTTCTTCAACCTTCCTTGTGTGTAGGCTTTTATWCAGTTACAGTATTTGACGACAAACAGAGGACTTATTGATTCAACGTCTCGTATTAGGAATCCCAGGATGARAGGGAAAGAAGAAGGAGACTGAACTTCCTAAAATACGAAGCTGTAAGCCCCTTGATTTGATATGTTCGAAGTCATACTCAGGTTTCTTGTGTAATGCATTTACAAATTAATTTCTGGAGAAGCTGGTGARTGCCTACTTAAGCTCTGCTTCTAGAATCTAGTGATATTGTTTTTCTGATGTTTAGAGGTTGTCCTTTATATCTTCTTAGCACTTGACACCCAAGTTGGTTCCACTGTCTAGTTTCTATGAATTTCTATATAGAAGATTTGTCATTTTGTCAAATACTTTGTATTACATATAYAAATGATCTGTTATCAATCAAACGACTTGCACCTATTGAAAAAGATAATAATGAATTAATGAGAGTTTTTCTACCTGTCGCTTAATCGATATCCTRGTTTTCTCTTTGAGGGAGCTTTCAATTAATTAATGTCTTTTAAATCCTTAAACTCGTTGATGAAAAAGGAAAAAGGGGTAAAGTACTTACCTATATCTATTTTCAACTACAAACATTGACTCAAGCTATGCCTTCTTTTGTATGAAGATATGTCAACATATATTTTCAATGCCATGTTGAATTTTGAAGACTTACAATGTATGGAAACACAATAGACATGAAGTTCTTGGTATCAAGCAATGCTAAAATAGCCTTATATTGTATTTAAATTGGTGACGATGGTTTATCCTTAAATTTGATGTAMAGTATAAARTATTGCATAGCACTCTTAAGCATAAGAGATGTGTACCATTGTACTTGCACCTCTGAGGCACTAACTCACCTWGAGCTTGGTGTGTTTGTGCACGTGCATGAAATTTAAAATAAACAAGTGCCTGTAGGTGCCATAAAGTCTAAGTTGTTTTAAGAAAATTAAGAATTGCCTTTTTTGTTAACTTGAAACATTAGAATAGTGTT
This sequence comes from Bassia scoparia, assembly GCA_008642245.1. Classification (NCBI taxonomy): domain Eukaryota; kingdom Viridiplantae; phylum Streptophyta; class Magnoliopsida; order Caryophyllales; family Amaranthaceae; genus Bassia; species Bassia scoparia. The sequence goes on from SNQN01000746.1 coordinate 64,053, forward strand.
TACTGCCCTAAGTCCTTTGGAGGAACCGAGGAAGTCTCTGTGAGGTGTGTTGGTAATCAGAAACGATATGCATGTTGAGTCAAAGTAGATTTTGGCTGTAGCTGTAAATTGTATCACAGGCTTACATAGCSTATAGATGGTATTGTAATTAGGACTTGACCCTAATTTGTACAATGTCTGAACTGTATTTAGTACTCTAACAGTGTGACTGCCCTAACTATATTTAGATCATGTTACTTAATATATGAATGATTCACATTTTATTTTTACTTTTTTTTCCCCCTAAACACCATAATGTATCTCCAAGTTTTACTTATTGATTGGTACAAAATGGGCTAATTTCAATTTGATTGCTTCTCCAGATTAAGAGGGAACTGTTATTTATGACTTTGGGCGTAGGAGCTGCCTGCACAGGATATTGCTTGCTGATCTTATCAGTTCAGGTAAAATAACWGAAAAGGATCTATAAAGCCTGGGCTATCAAAAGCTTCCATCTATAAAGTCTAGAATTACACGAAGTAACTGCATTTTGGCTGATCTGTGAACTGTATCTTGCTTATCCAATCTAATCTCATGATTCATGAATAATGCTACTAATTAATCATTTTGGCTGCTGTGGTTATATAATTTGCCGAAGGCATGTAATTCAAGGTAACAGGTTGATTTTAGGCACCTTGAAAAGTGGTTTCTGCCTTAATTTAACAATTTTAAAAAATTGTCTCAAAATAAAAGTGCCACTCTTGAAATGGTAAGCGCGTGTAATAATGACTTATTTCTGTCATCGGCATTTTCATTTCATTTTTTTGCCCTAACTAATAGCTGGTTATAAGTTTTTTGAACCTGTGATATACTAATAGCTGATGTTGTTTCTTTTGTATGGTATAGGCTGCTGTGAGCTATGCTACCGGGGTTGGATTCAGGTTAGTTGTAAGTATGTGAAGCTGCACATTTATGTGAATATCTCTTTTAGACTTTTAGCGCTTAACTCTATCGTGCTTTGTAAAGGTTGATCTAATATTCTAATAGGAGACCAGTCTTTGAGTTTCTTTGTAGCTGCTCAGCAAATGCTTACTAATGACAATCTCTGTTGCAGTTGCTTGTATCTGCAATTATTGAACCAACATGCAGACAGCATATCAAAGGATTCGATTCCGCAGATATTTCAGCAAAAGAAAGAAAAGAAGTACATCCTCAAACTTAGTCCTTCCATGTTTTGCTCTTGTATTGAACTTGGTTGAAGGAACAATATTATGAATTGTTAAACCATCCTAATTGTTACAAAGTCTAATTTTGTGCGTTCCTGTATTCAATTTTCRRTRTTTTTTTTTTGCTAATCAGAATTGGGATACGAAGTGACGATTTGAGAGACGCGTTTGAAAAAACAGTTAAGGGTAGTGGGATTGCTCTTTCATCTCCGAGACTTGTGATCCCAGCAGCAATATATGGAATATGGGTCCTGCTTCATCAGAATTTTGCAAGTGATTTCTTTGATTTCCAGGTATTCCATGAACTCTTTGGAAGTAATTCGGGAAATGGTTTGAACTTGAAGTATTTGATCTAAACTAGTCTTTCTGGTTGAATATTAGATTGTGCCTGCAATGTTGGGAATGTTTGCATATAAAGCTGCTGCGCTCGTTCAAGTTTATAGAGACAACGAAGACTTGCAGTTAATCTTTCCAGATACCGAAGAAAGCTTTTGATGGCGGAACACTCAAATCTGTACACAACACTCAGCTAGTCAGCTCAATGCTTTAGATAGTGTTCTCCTCTCAAAATATATGTAAATAAAAATTAATATCACGGGAATCACTCATTCCTAACTGAAAGTTTAGTTCTAAAGTATGGAGTTAAATTTTTTTGGTCAATAGTTCTACTAAGTTCCACTCAAGCCTTGGATTTTGGTAGTATACAGAGTGGCCTCGAACCAGTATACGTTTCTCATGTGGTATATCATGCAATCGGCCAAATATTGTGTCGTGGTGGCAGCCTGCAGGTGGCTGGGAGGCTGCAATGGCTGTGGGTGTTTTTTTTTTTTTTTTTTTTTGGGAGAAAGAAGAGGAGGAAAGGGAAGCTTGGTAGCGTGGAAGGGAGGCTTGGTGCCGGTCAGATTTGGGGTTTTGAGGTTTTGTTTGAGACTAGAGGTGGGTTTGGGGATTGGAGCTTTTGTTTGAGGGAAAGAGCAAGAAGTCGATTGAATAGGTCTGAAAAATATTTTTTTACACTATGGAATTTACTGGTTGCTAGTCGGTTGGTAATAGTATATCTATTGGCTGTCGCTATAATTCCAAAAAGTAAAAAATGAAATATAAATACAATTGATTGACCAACTAAATTATTAGTAGTTGGTAAAATCTGTCGTTAAAATGGAAAATTCTTGTTGTGGTAGCAATTGCGTTGCTCCGAGCGTTACTTTTTATATTTTTCTTAATTGATATGTATTTTCTCTCTACTCTTGTGAAACTAAAAATAAACATATATATGAAAACAATATATAATAATATGTACAATAATGAAAAAACCACTAATAAATATGAGTTTTAATTGATGTGTCAATTAACTTACTAGGCATATATAATTTTTAGAGTGAGACATGTCATTTTTTTTGGCTTAGAAAGCACCACATGGCGCCTTTTAGTTGAAAGGCACGACTTTTAATAATACTAGTTTTTTGGCCCGTGTCTTGCACGGACAATATTTTTAGTTAAACTTTTTTTTTATGTAATTTTAAAAGCATTTTTTTAAATAATTTTGAAAGTATTGTTTTGGTTTCGATCAACCTTTTAAAATACAAAGTATTATAGATATAGATGTAAATTTAGTTGAAGTTATGAAGAGATGAGGGAAGAGAATAAAATTTAATTTAGGAGAAATGATTGAATTGAAAATGACATGTTAATGAGAGATCAAGATGAATGACGTGTCGCTATAAGGAGGAGAGATTGAATTAATAGTGAAGAAAGTGATTATAACTTGTCGAGTGTCAAATTTGTGGTTAGGGGTGAGTTTTAATATATTAAGTATAGATATAGATATAGATTCGTATAAGCATAAATCTATCAACTTATAAAATCATTCTCCATTCGTTCCTTGAAGATCGTGCCAGTTGTTTTTTTAACTATTCACAAGTGGAGTGAATCTTGTAAATAACTAATAGTAACTTATAAGAATAAATATAGTCATGTGGGGTTTTGTTTGATTCGTGTTAACGAGTGGATTACTAATATTCAATTGTTACAATTTTACAAATATGTAACTAAAGATATGAATAACATAAAACATGCATTGGAAAGCGTATGAATAATAACTGATAGGATCTCCATGGAACAGAGGGAGTAATAAGGTATGCGGACCGATTTTTCTCGAAAGAGCATGAAAATCTAGTTGGTTCCCACAAGTCCACAACTATGTAATGATGTCACATAAAATATGGGCCAAAACTATATGAGATATGATGAGTCATCGAAGGCCCCAAATATTGAACTAGTTAAATGACGTCAAACGAGCGTGGGAAACATAACACTTAACAATTGACATTGAAAATCGACTACTGGCCATGCTCAATGACCTTTATCCTTAAGGTGTGACAGAAATTTTAAGCAAAACAGCGATGGTCACTCAAATGGTTCAAAATCGAAGTGTATAGTCCACGAAAAATAGACTCTTGGAATTTCTTTTGAAAATTGGTTGAAAACTTTATCTTGAGTTCCAACGGTTATAGGATGAACCCACACAAATTTTGAGAGAAAAATGACACTTTGGAGGTGGTTTTCACAAGCTCGATTAATAATCGCCTAGTAAATAGAGGAAGCACGTTGTGTGCAAGTAGTACACTTAAATCTTAATTTTAGAGCCAGCATTTGACGAAGGTTAATAATGTGTGACCCTTGACTCGTCGAAACAATTTTGAAGAAAACTAAAACAGTCGCCAACGCAACGATTTCATGGGCAAGAAATGTGAATTATACAAATGAAAATTTGAATTTAAATACCTAATTTTAGACTCATTTTGAAAATAAATATCTAGTTTCGAAAATATTTTACTTAAATATCTACTTTTCTCATTTTATTTGCAAATCAATAACTATTTTACTTGAAAGAGACAAAAAAATCACTTGCATTTTCCCATGGCGGGTGCGACCCACACCCGTTTGACATGGTATTAGAGSCCAGGTTAGGTGTGATTGATCTGAGCCAACTTATGGACAACTCACATGTGAGGGGAGAATGTTGAGCCCATGAACAACCTACGTGTGAGTGTATGTGTTGTCCCACACTTGAGTTCCATCTATGTGTAATTTGTGTCGTTGGTCATTTTTCGGGGATAAGTGTATGTGTTATCCCGTTTGACATAGCAATTTGTGTGTTTTTTAATATGTCGTTAGTTTTAAATTTTGAGTAGTGTTTCTTTTTTTTTTGGTCAAGTTGAATAGTGTTTAGTTTTTTTTTTTGACGAGAAAACTAAAAATGTTTCATTCATAATAAAGCCAAACGACACTTACAATTTGACAAAAACGAAAAAACCATAACAGACATCCATAGAACCTAAGAACATTTTGCATTAATACAACAGACTTGAATAACATTCGCCTTAATAAATCTCCTTCATCCGAAGCAATACTAATATGTTAGTTCGCACAAGTTCGGCATAGCATCCGTTGTTGCGTAGTTACGTCGGCCTATGTACGTCTGTAGTCTCCACGATCATGCCAAATAGAATGAAACCACACACACCACTGTCCGTAAGGGATGTAGCATATATCGATCAGCGAAACCCTAAAACTTTGAACCAATTCCCCTCGTGAAATTGAGACAATAACCAGTAGCACAACATGTGTACTAGTCGGCACCTGAGAGTCGCCAAACAATGGATATAGACTCGGCCAAGGTCTCCTCCTGTGAATAGAAAGAGCAACAGGAAAACATCCAAAAATCCTAGAATTGCGATCAAATAGAAACCATAACCCAGAGGACATCCTTATTGAAAATAATAAATTAAAACTAAAATTAAAAAAGCTTGCTAAAGACAATAAGACACAACACCAATTGACGGTAGCGGCAAAACCCTTTCCAAGGCCCTCCAAGGGGTGGATTTACGGAGCAAGGCCCTGAGGTAAGGGGTTGTGAGCGTTAACCCTCACTCGCGACTTCAACGCAAAAAACCCTCGAAAAGGAAGAGCAGCGAAGGTCGATACTAGCATTAATATTAGCATAGTCGATCGGCAAAAGGCAAGCCCTAAGGGGTGAAGGGGACTCACCGACGGTGAGGCGGTGCCATGACCCCTCTCCGCACGATGAGTCCCCCGGCCCGTGATTCGATTACAGAAACGACGACCAAAGGAGAATCGGTTGTGGGGAAAACAGAAAAAGAGAAGGGGAGAGGGGGAAAAGGCTAGACGAGGACGAAAGGGTGGAGCAAGGGAGGGGGATCGACGAAAAAACCCTACTATGAGGGGATGAAAAACACTACTACGAGGGGAGGAATTTCTTAGCTAGTTTGAATAGTGTTTAGTTAATATTACATTGATTGTATTAACTTTGACAAATTGTACGAGGTTTATTATCTTTAAGTCTTCTTTTCAGAATTAGCCTACAATATTGATTAAGTTGACATTTGCTTTTATTTTATTTTTAAAACACTAATTAATAAAGGATAAAAAGGTAATAGAGATAAATAGATTACGTGTCCCTTGAAATTTTTATAGTAATCAGGCAGGGTGGATTTTATGGTGTACCCACCCCGCCTCATCTCATCCTCACTTATAGAGTATAAAATTAATCAAAATAATATTTTTAACATTAAATATCACTTATATTTAACCAATAAATATCAAGAAAATAAAAGGTTTAACATTTTTCAAAAGCTTATTTCTTCTTTTTTAAGACCAACCATGGGTCAAGTTCTTAGTAAAAAACAAGTGAGTCACCAATAAGAGTTGGCTCAAGTGGTAAGCAGCTCGATGTCGCTTAAGGGAGGTCTCGAGTTCGAGTTTCGTCGTATGCAGAAACTCTTGTTAGGAGACTTACCCACCATAAGCTAGGCGTGCAACCCAAGTCGAATCCGAATGTAATCAGAGCTAAGCTCTGATGAATCGGGTAAGCAAACTAAAAAAAACAAGTGAGTCATGTAGATAAATTAAAACATACAAGTACACGCTAAAACATCTTAAACATTGTCTAACTTTTCAAAATATCGAAAAATGGAGAGCATTAATTTTGAGAAAGGGATTTTTTTTGGAAAAATTTGGTTGACTCATCGGGTAAACTACGCACCCCTAATATAGAGTAGTAAATTTATGATTGTAGAATACAACTTGATTTAAATACTAATATTTTAATAATCTATTAGTAATGGGTAAACTATCCAGTGGGTCGATATAGCAATGTCCGAACATTTTTTTTATAGTGGGAGTTGAAGGGACATTACTACATCTACCCATCGGGTGGTCTATCCGCGACTAATAGAGACATTATAAAATTATTTATCAAGTTAATTTGTATTACACTTTCATCACTTATCACTCTCTTTATTAGTGGTGGGTAGTCTATCTACGTGGTGGGTAAAGAAAGTTTTTTCCAAGGTGAAGGGTGTTATATATTGGATTAAGTGATCAATAAATAGTTGGAGAAGATTTAAAAAAAACAGACATATAGAGGGATGATTAATGTGAACGTGAGAAAATGTTCATACAATCATAAGAGGTGATAAGAGGATTAATTGTAAATATTTAATTGAAAAATTAAGTGGAATAATTGAAAAAAACGTGGCATTGAAGAAACAAGGAGGATGGATGATGTGGCATTGAGGAGAAGAAGAATGAGTGATTTGTGGGAGAGAGATTTACCATATGACATACTTTCTCCGTTTTTTTTAGACGTCTCATTGTCCAAATTTTGGAAATCGAGACAAAATTTGATGAATTGATGAAGTGTATTTTAATAATGTAAGTGGGGTCCAAAAAGGAGAGAAAAAGGGTTAAACTAAGTGTATTGATTAATATTTTAATGAAGTAAGTGGYAAAAGTTATGTGGTCCCCACAAAAAAGAGTGATTGAAGAAAGGTTAATGAATATTTTAAGTGTGGACTCCAATCAGAAAAAGGAAAAAAATAAGAATGGGGCATCTATTAGGGAATTGTCGTTTTAAGACAATGGGGCATGTAAAAAAAACGGAGGAAGTATGTGTTTTTAGAGAAATGTAAAATGCAGAGGAGCGAGTGCTGCATTTGTAATGCAGCCCATGTGTGGGCCCCACTTCGCCTTTTGCATTTTTTTGTGTGCAAATCAGTGTGAAATATGACAAAATTACACTATGATAGGATATGATTAAATGAATCAAGGATATGACAATATCACACTAAGATTGGTGATTTTGAACCCAGGATATGATAAAATGAATCAAGGATATGACAAAATCACACAATGATAGGATATGACAAAATCATACGAAAATTGGTGAAAATGAACCTAGGATATGGTAAAATGAATCGAGGATATGACAAAATTACACTTAAATCACACTATGATTTGTAAAAAAAAAAAATTAAAAAGTCAAATGGGCCCACCACAAGACACCTGAAAAGATGAAAAAACGCCCCTTGTAGACCGTGGGCCCCCGCGGGGGGCTTGGGCCTACATCGATGTGTAGTGGTTGTGTGTGTTGTGGGCTTGAGCCACAGAACCCGCACGTGAGTGCGTTGGGGGAGTGTTGTCGAGTAAGGGGATCACCACCGTGCCTATAWAGGTTAATCACGGACGCCCGAAACATTGGTGCCTAAACAAAGGCCCCACGGTCCGATCCAGTAACCAGCTCGTGGGTTCGGGTACATGGTATGGATTGAATCTTTGACCCAATCCGCCCGCATGTAGCGGCCTCTACTCGGTCTCATTGTAATTCCATTCAAACGCGATTATTGGATGCACGTATCTTAGCAATTTCAAACCTTATTAGCGCACTAACCCTAAGGTTACTAAGTGGGTTACTATTATGCAAACAATGACTTCTACAATGGATAAGGCGATTACTTTGTTGTTAGTCAATATTAACAAGGAGCCTAGAAGACCGGTTGTCCATAATTCTCTGACTTTAATGTGGTTCGTGTAATTTCCGGTCTTATTTAGACAAAATATACAAAGTGTGGCACAAAATATATATACAATCAAACAAATTGTTAGAATATAATGAAAAACGCCTTTGATCGATCCGCTAAACAAGACAAGCAAACATGTTAGTATTGACGAAAAAAAGGGTCTTTGATCGATCCGCTAGACAAAACAAATAAACATGTTAGTATTGACGATAATAATAAGCAATGACGAAAATGAAAATGACATTGATAAAAACGAAAAAGAGAACATTAATCCTACGTTTTTACATGCAACAAGTGAAAGGTGGGTTTCTACATTTTATTAGTTTAATTGAAACTCAAAATAATTATTAGTCAAGTTAAAAGAATGCGAAATAGAGGTTTTAGTTGAGCAACCTCAGGGTTATACCTTGATTTRGCTTCGTCAATTTGATTCGAAAGAGCGCTAGAACTCGTATTTGTATGCTTTAATAGCAAGAGAGTGTAAGTGAGAGAGTATGTGAAGCTTGGCTACGTATGTCGTATTCTCGTAACGTGTGTGTCAATCTCTCGTAGTGTGTGAATGTGTTCTCGTAATGTGTGAATCCATCGAAGAGTGAGGCAAAGAGGGTATTTATAGGCACGAAAACCAAAAAAACGAGCGTATATACGCTCAAAACGAGCATATATACGCTCAGAAGAGCGTATATACCCTCATTGAGCGTATATACCCTCAATTTTATTCTGATTTCACTTCCAAAATTCGAGTATATACGATCCTAGGAGCGTATATACGCTCAAGGGAGCATATATACGCTCGACGGAGCATATATACGCTTCATGGAGTGTATATATGCTCGATTATACAGGTATTATACCATATATTTGCTTTGATTTTCTTGGATTTTGGATGAATCTAGACACCCCTATTGCAAGAAATACGGTTGTAGGGGGTTCTAGAACATTCCGTGTATTTTTTTTGGTATTTTTGAAGTATTTTCTGATTTTTATGTATTTTTTGTGTATTTTGATTTTTGTAAATATTGTAAAATTCATAGAAAATTATAGAAAAATCGGAAAAATAATCTAAAAATACTGGTAAACTCAGAAAAATGATAAGAATGCAATGAAAAGTGGAAATTATGAAGATCACCAATATAAATTATTTTAAAAAAAAACCTAAACTAAATAGAAAATTCTAAAAATAGAAAATAATTTAAATAAAAGAAAATACTTTTTGCCTCTTATTTGACCTTTGCCTCATGATTTCGAGCATGACTTCACATATTTCGAGCTTTTTTTACGAGTTCAACTACGTCTTTCAGAATCAAATCGATCACGAAACGTGGTATGTTTCATCATCGATTACTCATTTGGGGAGACACATTTGGGTGTCTACACCCCTCGTGCTGCATTGTCTATACTGCACTAGGCAGCGTGTATCAGTACTCTATGTTTTTAAGGGAAATTTTTAATATACTAGACTAGATAGAGATTTCATATGATAAAGTTGGTACAACTTTGTTAATTATCAATCATCATCTTAATTTCTCTTTGAGTGTGACACTTGTTCTGTAGTTCATCGATCATCTTGATCTAGGAGATATCATATGTATTCTAAGGGCAGAATTTTAATAAACTAGATATAGATATCATATGATGAACTTGTTATCGCTTTGTTAATTCTTGATCATCGATCATGTTTCCATATCATCATTTAAATCTATTGGATGCCATGTTTGTTTTTGTTTTTACTAGTTTTTATGTGCACGCGATGCGTGCTTAGACTTATGAAAATTGTATATCATCATTAAAAATAATTATAAAGTATGTATCAAAATAAAATTTTACACTCCGTAGCTAATTAGCAATACACTTTATTGAATTGTAACTGTTTTTTTTAAATATGACTTGAAAATTCAAAATAAAATCATTAGTGCTTCAATTCATTGTTTAAAACTTTTCACTAATTAAGTTACATAATAAATGCAATTTTCATTTTTAATCACATATAGCAAAAGGGTAATTTAGACACATGAATTCATTTTTTTTCAAAATTCATTAAGGGTATAAAAGACTTTTAAGACAGGGGACACCATCTTCCTCCCCCCTTCCCTTATATAATAGAGATTTTGTTATTACTAACTCATTTCGTGTTTGATTAGAAGAATTGACCGTATTGAAGGGACTCCTTTTCTTTCTAACTTTTATTTTTCTTTTTCTTATTCAGTTGCCGGTATGTCTACGATTAACATCTTTTCCTTTTTGTATGTATTTTATTACTTTTATTTTGCACATATTTTCAATCAACCTTATTTTTTTCATGACAAAAGCTAACGAGCGCCTCAGAGCGTTAGATAAAAGAACTAAAAGTGAAAATATTAAATGAATATAAACATTAATTAAATGAAATATTAAAGCAAATATTCAAAATCTTGCATCCATATCAATAGACTTCGAGGGTCTCCCTCTTACACCCTAGCTTGAGCCTACACTGGTAGTGCAACGGTGAGGACGATATTTAGACGTATCGTGGGGACATGGGTGAAAAATTGAGGCAGGTATAGGGATAGGAATTAAAAGACAAAACCCGCCTTGCCTTGGTACATGTGCATCCCTACTTGTAATCTATCTATTAACATATACTAAAGTAAACACAGTCCCTTCTTATTTTTCCTCCCAAAATTTTCTCCCGTCTCTACCTTATTAATTATAGAGTATTAATTATTTACATTATTTATATTTATTATTACATAAAAAAAATGTAGGAAAACATTTAATTAAGGTTTATAAATGTGTTTTGAGTAAAAATTTAAACATGTATTAATTAATATACCTATACAATTTTATTTATTATCACAAATAATTTTTTATATGAAATAACACAATAAAAAATGAGTTTTGATTTTATTTACAGTATTTTGTACGGAGTACTTAATTTAAAAGCCGAACACCTGCTCGGGGATTATCTAGTAAGAAAATAAAGAAAGTGTTATTACTTCTTACGGACTTTAACTACTTTCCATTAATGACGTTTTGTATAAAGAGAACTACTTTTTCAAAAGTTATTGTATGCATCAGTTGCATCGCACAATAAAATACCAAGTATATAGTGACCCTTTATATCAAAATAGTGATCCATTTTTCACTTTACATCAATATAATGATGAATAATAAGGGTCACTATATTGATCAAAGGGGTTACTATATTAACCAAATGGGCCACTTAAATCCGATGCACAGTAAATCTATTGTGCACCCGATACACCTAAAGCTTTGCCCTAGTTTTTTGGTTCGTTCTACGCACGAGCTTCAAATTTCGACTACTTTAATGGTAGTATTATTTGGAAACTTTAAGGGAGCGAGGTTGGTAATGAGTTGATCAAACGGCTCTGTAAAAGTTGCGAATGAAATCACAACCTCAATCCCTGATTGTCAATACTCCAGACGTGCACAAATTCAGAGTTTTATTGCTCATTCATATTTTATTATTTAACTGTTAATTATTTATCAACTTCCAAACAAGACCACAAAACACATACCAATTATTTTTAACACAAACCATACTTTTAATTAATAAATTTGTTGGACAAGCCAACTAACCTCGTCATTAAGACTTGAATACTTCTCTTTACTCAATTCATATTTCATGTCATGAACGAGTAATAAAATCACCTCATGGAGTAAGTTACACTTGACCCCACTTAATTCATCCATGTATTATAAATAACCTCATGGAGCAAATTATACTTGACTCCACTTAATTCAACCAATAGACCAAACCAGTTTATGAAAGACAAATGACTAATAACAATCTTCATATCAATCCTCAAGAGTAAGCCAATTTCCACATTATTCCTCAATTTCCGCGAATATAGACCAGGACACAAATAAATAATTTATCCTTGACTACCAAATAATCCATGGGCGTTTCCTACTCATGCCTCTAAGTTATCAAACATCCTCAAGCATACATAAAGATTAAGTATTCCACAAGTAGTATGTACCTTGAAAAGAAAAACAATCCCACAATTTATTTTCACCTCAATAATCACTCAAGGAGAATTTCCTCCTACAACAAAATAAAAATCAATTACTATTGATTCCTAACACAAAACTACAGCAATATATATTCCCTTGAAACCCCACAAAATCTTTAGAAATCAAGCTCGAACATGTTTTAAAGATTAATTTAAACGCTTGCATAATAAACCATTCATTTGTGTTTTTAAAACCTTAAAGTCCATATTTTTCATTGGTTAAAAATCACTTTGAATAGGTTTAATAAATCTGAAAATATCCTAATTAACATATATTTTTGATTAATTTTAATAACAAAACATATTTTGTAATCGAAAATTGTCAATCTGATGTAATAATTTATTAAAATACTAAAACTCCACGAAAATTTATGAAACTTTCACACAAGGTGTAATACTGTATACAGAACATCCAAACAAATTTTTCGTAAATTATAGATTAGTATAAAAATAAATAAAAATCAAATACAGAGTCAGCAACCCGGAAAACAGTCAATTCATAAATGAATTTATTATAATAGTAAATCAGCTTTGAAAATTCTGAAAATTTTACACAAAGTCTCCTACTGTATATAGCATATTGATACAAATGTTCGTAAATTATTGATGAACAGAAAAATCAGGAAAAATTATAAATTGAATTTGCAACCCGAAAATTGTCAATTCAAAAACGATTTTTTTAAAATAGTAAACGTGCTTAGAAAATTCAGAAAATTTAACAAAAGGTGTATATCAGTATGAAGATTACTCAACCAAATTTTTGTAAATTATTAAAAAGAAGAAAAATAAATAAAAATCGAATAGTAAAAATGGATAGATTAATCAAAACGTGAAAAACCCCAATTAAGACCCTAATTTTTGCAATTCAATAAATCTGAAAAATTCCCAATTAAAATCAATATCACCAAAACTCATAAACTTTGTAATTTGTAGCAGATTATATACTCAAAATTATTAGTATAAACAATTGGATTAAAAAGATTTACAAGACTTAAACAGACTAAAGAATTAAAACAAGAGGAACAAGAAAACAAGAAGGAAAGACGAGAGAGGACCGGTGGTCAGGTGGTGGTCCGGCAGGGGCGACGGCGACACGCAGCAACAACAACGCATATGCTTTCTTTCTCCTTTTTTTTGAATACTGAATGTTATGCGTGAAAGAAGAGGAAAAGATGAAAAATAAAACCCTTTAATGATTTAGGTTTTAGCTAGGTTAAATTTAAATATTTCATTTATTTTGTTTTGGATAAAGAAGAAAAGATAAATTTCTTCATTAAACTTGAATAGCTTTTTTCTTCATTAAACTTGAATAACTTAAATTTCTTCATTTATT